>BPLR01003176.1:0-91416 GCA_021605095.1 Caerostris extrusa | reverse complement strand
TCACCCTCTTGTACACTAACCAGAACGCGATACTACTGGCATAGACGGGAGACTACTTTTTCATATTTCAGTTATATAGATCTAACATCAATCACCACGATCTCCACTTAGTATAGTTTGCAGAGCGATGATGGTAGCACATGCCGTCTATGGTTCAAACCTCTTCCTCTTGCACACTAACCAGTACGCAGCACTACTAGCAAAAAGAGGGAGACTACTTTGTTGTTCGGTTTAACAGACCTAGCATCAGTCTCCGCAATCTCCGCTTAGTAGCAGTTTTCAAAGCGATGATTGTAGCATATGCCATCTATGGATCCAAACTATTATCCTCTTGGTGATGGTTCGAATCCACGTTAAACTGTAGGTGCCACTCCTAATTAGCCCAAAGCGTGCACAAAATAACCGTAGAGCGATAAGCCAAATCTTGCACATTAACCAGTACATCGTACTGGTTAATGTGCAAGATTTAACCAGTACGATGTAACATTAACCAGTACATCGTACTGGTTAATAAATGTATGTTAGTTTTCTACTAACTCAGGAATGGGTCTTTCTTGTAATCTGTTTTACTGGTGTGGGTTATTTAATTCCTACTATTAGTTCACACTCTCCTATATATATATCTTGTTCAAATTTTCAATCGTTCATAAAATATTTTTTATTCATCCACTCTAGTTCAAATACATTTTTTAAACTTGTAGTGGATGACAATGGATGTTAATACAGTTTTTTCAAATATTAATTCATTAATTTTAGTTTTACATGGGAGAAAAAAAATTCTGTTATATGAGATATTTAGCAGGATATAAATTTAGGAATCAATATTGTCAGTGGCGAAGCGTGTAGATCGCTGGAAAAAAAATTTCTTTTTGAGATTCTTTTTCATTCTGGCTTCTAGTCTGAGTCAAGGAAAAGAAATAAAATAGAAAATGAAACATGTGAATAAATTAGTGAAAGAGATGGAAAGTATGTGCGTATGTGTGGGAGAGAAAGAATTTTTCTAACTTATAAAAGTGAATGAAAATTATTTATAAAGAACTTTCTGCAATATAGTGAAAAAAAAAGTAGGAATTGACTTTAAAAGTTTTTTTTTTTATATATTATTTGTTTTTTGACCAGAACGCTAAGAAACAACAGCAATCTATCAGTGCTGTGTGTATAGCAAAAGTAGCATTGAAAAAAAAAGGTTATTATTATCAAGGGAAAAGTGAAACACACATGTATACCAGGAAATTTATTCACAATTTAAAAATTCAGATCATATTTCTGTTTAAAGAAAGCCATATTTCAAATGGTGTTTTTTTACAGCCATAATTTCTACATGTCATCACTCAAGGTTTTATCAAAGACGAAAAAAAAAAAAAAAAAAAAAGGTATTTTCGTATTTATTTAACTTTTTCATTTTCTTACTTGGTTTGAAAATTTTTTTTCAGGAAATCATTCTAAATATATTTATATTAATTTTTTTTTTGTCGATTTGCATTAATCCTGGAAAACATTAAAAAATACGAGTTGGCGGACAAAAAAAAAAAAAAAAAAAAAGAAAAGAAAAAAAAAAAAAAAAAGTAAAAAGATAAAAGATGAAAAGAAGGTGTAGGGAAAAAAAAAAAAAAAAGAAATAAGGAAAATCTAGGGGAAAAAAATTCCCCAAAGAATTCCCAGTTCAAAAGAACATGAAAATTGAAAGGGAATTTCATTCTTTTCAAGAAGAAGTAAGGCAAATATTCCGCTGCAAAAATTTTCGAGAGGGAAAAATGAATGTTTGCATTCTTGATGGAATTACAGACAGACTCCATCAAGGGATTTTTTCATTATAAATTCACAATAAAAAAAAAAGGAGGGAATAAAGCACAATCGGAGCATACTAAGAGATCAGCATAATTTTTAATTTACTACCAACAAAACAGCTTTGAATATTATTTTTCGAATTTTTAAATATTTATTTAGAAACAATTAAACGATAAACATTTAGTTAGAACAAAAGAAAATATTTTAAATATCAATTGAAATGTAAATTTAATTAATAATTTTAATATTGTCTTTACTACCATCGGCCACTTAACAATCATCATCATCAGTGGCGCAACAGCCCCATGGTGGGTCAAGGCCGTCTGCCTACTGACCGATTTCTAGATAGGAGATGTTATTTTTTAGGGAGTAGTGTGTTGCCAGCCCTACATCCAACTTTCTGCAGTCATATTAGACCAGAGGGTTTGAGGGCCAACTAGATCTCTGGTGACTCGGTGCCACAGTTTTTCGGGTTCGAACCCTGGTAGATGCCATGGATGTTTGTAGTGTTCGGAATCCAATTTAAACTGTAGGTCCCCGGTCTCATATGACCATAGAGCGTCACAGAGCTCAATTAGATTTCTCTCAACCACATCATTCCCAAACTGTAAAAGGGGCATCTAGTTGTAAACAGTTAGACCGGGACCTACTGTTTAAACCTAACGTTTGGATTCCGAACCACTATAAACATCCATGGCACCGCCGGGATTCGGACCCGAACCTGTGGCACGGAGTCCCAGAGCTCTAGTCACTCGGCCATCAAACCCTCTGGTCTAATATAGGTCTGGAAAGTTGAATGTAGGGCTGACAGCACTACCCCCGTGCAAAATAACATCTCTTATCTAGAAATCGGTCAACAATCGCATAACAGCAATCTTAATAAAATAAAAAAAGATATAATGAATTCCAAACGATTTTCTTTTCTCGAAAAATCTGCCATTCAGTTTGAAAAAAAAAAAAAATTTCCTGTGCTTTGGAGACGATCTTTTAGAACAATTTATTATTTTTTTCTAAATTAATTTTTGTACTAAATTCCACTGATCGATTCTATATTATTAAAAAATATCGCAACTGGCTGGATCCATATACAAGTTACCCATAAAATCTAGAATTTAGTGTAAGAACAGAACGCAAACGCACGATTTCGTTTTTAATTTTCAATAAAATTAAGTCTTTTATTTTCACCAGATCATTTAAAACAAATTAAATACATAATTTAATTGTTTAATTATTAAAGTGAAAGAAATTTAAATAAACCAATGTTTAGAATATTTGAAATAAATTTTAAAAAATTAACAGACAGAAACGTTGAAAGTGATCAATAAAAAAATTGATCAGAGAAACAATTTTTCTAAAGGATATACTTAAAAATTAAAATAGGTATAAATAATAACTCGATTTTAAAATTTTTTTTATTATTTCAAAAATTTGTTATTATAAAATATTTAATTAATTAAATATCTTAGGTTAATTATGGAAATAATTTATTTATAATTAATCAACTGAAATACTAAAACAATGGAATTATTATTTTTTTCGTTAAAATATTTTTTCCGTATTTTTACACAAAAATAAAGCTATGTCATTAAAATGAAATAAATAAAAATACTTTTTTTTAATGATTTTTACTATTTTTAAAATGGTTTATTTAATAAAATCTGCTGGGTCGATATACAGGTTACAGTAAAATTTAAGAACTAATTAAAGAACTGAAAGTGGATAACTGCTTTGAATATTATTTTTAATAAAAACATTTTTTTCGTAATTTTTCTTTTCATAAATAAAACTATTCTCATTTGAAATAAATTTATTCTTTATTTCACCAGACGATATTTTTTTAACCCCTGTACTTTTTAATTATGTAGCACTAATTTGAACCAAAACAAAATAAAAAAACCCCATATAAATAAATAGCCACCGATATGCAGGTTACCCATAAAATTTAGAATTTAATGTAAGAACAAAATTCAGAACAGCAATCTTAAAAAATTAAAAATAAAATTAAAGATTTCCAAACGATCTTTTTTCTTGAAAAATCTCGTTTTCACTTTGAAATAAAATTGTTCTTTGCTTTCACCGGACGATCTTTTTAAAACAGTTTTTTACATTATTTAATTATATAATTATTAGATATTTAATTAAAGATAAATATAAAAAACTCGTAAAAGAAATTAAAAATATTATATAAAAAAGACTTATGAAAGTAATTTAAATAAACCAATAAGAATAGCCTGTGAAAAATTTAAAAAAATAACTAATAAGAAACGTTGAAAGCGTTGATGACAAAAATTGATTAAAAAACGAAGAAACTCCGCTCCTCAAAACAAACTCCATAATTTAATAGACACTAATAATTAAATATTCTTTTGAATTATTAAATAATTTCTTTAAACTGCTGACATACTAAACTATTATTATCGAATTATTTATTATCGTTATGAGCATAACACAATAATATGTTTAAAAGATTCAAATAAATAAAAAAAATGTTGCGATTTTAATAATTTTTTACTATTTTAAAATAATTTTTTTTTATGATAAAATATACTTATTATTTACTTCGCAATAATTTAATATAAATTAATCAACTGAAAGATGAAACTGCTATTAATATTATTTTTTACTAGAAAAATATTTTCTTTTCCCCATCACCCCTTTTACGATGACATATCTAAAATATAAACCCATCAAAAGTTAGCATTTAATAAAAAAAAATATTGATCAGAAATAATTTTTTTCTACATTATAAAAAGAACACAAAAATTTAAATAGAACAAAATGATTTGAATTTAACTTCAAATCTAACTCTTTATTTTAATTTATAAGAATATAACTTTTATAGCAATGCTAGTAAACTTCAATTTTTTAAATCCACCTTGTCAACGATATTTGTAATCAGAATGAACTTTTTATAACACATTTATGAAATTTAAAATCGAAATCATATCATTAATTTTTTTTTATCTAAAATATTTTTTTTTCTTCTTTTTTTTTTTGCGAGGACATACATAAGTTATACATAACGTAAATTAAGTTAACAAAAATATTGGATTTAAAACAAATATTGAACATAAATAATTTTTTCTACGAAATGAACTAATCTGAATAGAAAAGAAATAGTTTGTAATTAACTTCAAATCTAACTCTTTACTTTGATATATACAGTATAATTTTTATAGCAATGCTGTCAAACTCCATTACCAACATTTTTAAAAACTTTTTAAATACCTTCTGTCAGACATTTGCAATTAGAATGAACTTTTTTTTTTTACTACACACTAGATCAAATTTAAATCTAAATAAGTTATAATTATTTTTTTTCTTTTACAATGGATGACTTGCTAAATAAAACTAAGACATATAAAAATTCGGATTTCAAAAGAAATATTGATCAAAATATTTTTTATACGTTACAGAAATGAACACTATTTTGAGCAGAAACACAATGATTACAATAATTCAAACTTCAAATTCTACTCTTTACTTTGACATAATTTAAAGAGTATAATTTTTTTACAGCAATATTGAATTTCAATGCCAACATTTTTAAATACACCATTCTGTAACGACATTTTGCAATTAAAATGAACTTTTTACTACGCATTTATCAAATTTAAATCCTAAATCAATTACCACATGATAAAAAGTAATTCCGCACACTTCACAACTTCAAAGCGGGAACCCCCTGCTGATTCACCACGATGATTCAGTCCATGGAACGTTTTTTACCCGCCACTATGTTTTAAAACCATAAAAAAAACATTGAAACAAAGACAAAAACTCACCTCTGGACCATCCTCAAGGCATGGCCGGCAAATTGTCGACGAATCAGAAAGACAAAACGATTTCTAGCTGGTGCACGAGACAATTTTTTTTGAGAGAAAGAACGAAAACGTGCATCCACTCTCTCTGAAGTTCTATACTTTTCTAAACACGAGAAACCCATAGTGGATCGATAGTTGGGGATTTTCGAAAACGTCTAGCGCCACCCCTGGTCAGGGAAGGAGGGTTACTGGAGAGGGTGTCTGGCATTGCCTACCGAATGGTAAATGATTGTCGATCATCCCCCACCCCCTCCACCCCGTGGAAATCGTTTGGAGGGGGTGGAAAGGGAGTCATTCTTCACTATTTCCAGCGATTTTCTTTTATGTGTTGATTTGAATGTAAGAGTCGTGTTTCCCAGGAATTGCCCAGATGCGCGGAAGTTCGAAATGCATCTAAAAGAAGAAAGTATGGTGACTTTTCTTTTTTTCTTTTGCTTTTTCTTTATTCTCAAAGTTTTCTGGTTGGTTTTATCGAATGAAAAGCGATGTTGTGTTGGTTGTTAAGGTGGAAGAAAAATTCTTTATGGCAGAGGAAGAAAAGTTGGTGGAAAAAAAGTGGTGCTTTTTTTTTTTTTTTTTTGAAGTGTGATGTATAAAAGGTGCTCGAAAAGTTTTTGTTTTCTTTTTTTGAGGTAATTATGTTTGAATAACTGAGAAAAAAGCGACATTGGCTAGATTTGGGATTCTGCTATCTCGTAAAAAATGCTCCTGTTTTCTTAAGATTCGAGTTTTTATTCTTATTTCCGTTTCGTTGCATAAAATAGATATCTACTCTATTTAAAGATTTAAGATAGAAAGAGTGAAATAGAAAATCAAAAAGAATATAATTTTTTTCTGAAAGAGGTTTTATAGTATAAAGAAGAAGAAAATTATTAATCTAGTTACTAAAAAGAAGCAATTAATCAAAGAGAAGCAATTAATGACAGCAATTTTTGTTTGGTTTGGTTTGGTTTGTCGCTCTACGGTCATTTTGTGCCCACTTTAGGTTAGTTAGATTAACGTGGATTCCGAACCCCCAACAAACGTTCATTCCACAGCCAGGATTCGAACCTGAAGCCTGCGATACCAAAAGGCAAATCGTTAGTACATTGGCCATCAAGAAATTTAAGACATTCATTTCAAAGAGAAGCAATTATTTAGAGCAGTTTTAGAGAGAAGAGCATATTAGAGCAATTTTTAGAGAAGCAATTAATTGCAATTTTTTTGTTTTCCTGTTCAAAGATCATTAATATTTATAGAAATGCTAATGGATTTTTGAAATGTGATATATGCGGTGTTGAAAAGTTTTTTCTTTTTCTTTTTTTGAGGTAATTATGTTTGGGAAAGAAAAATAACTTCCAGAACTACCAAGAAAAAGCGATATTGACTGGATTTCTGCTATCTCGCAAAAACTCTCTGTTTCTAGGGATAAGATTGGAGTTTTATTCTTATTTCCGTTTCATTGCATAAGATATATATATCTATTCTATTTAAAGGTTTAAGACTGAAAAGAATGAAATAGAAAAATTTCAAAAAATATAATTTTTTCTGGGAAGAGATTTTTATAGTATAAAGGTCTTGAAAATTATTAGTCTAGTTACTAAAAGAAGCAATTAATCAAAGAGAAGCAATTAATTAGATTGGAGAAGAGATTAAGAGACTTAAGAGATTGGTTTGGTTTGTTTTTGCTGTACGATCATTTTGTGCACATTTTGGGTTGATTACACAGGGACTTAAAGTTTAACGTGGATTCCGAACAACTTACAAATATCCATTCCACCGCCAGAATTTGAATCTGAAGCCTGGGGTATCAAGGGCAGAACGCACTAACCATCAGTAATTTAAGAGAATCAATTAATCAGAGCAATTTTAAGAGAAGCATTTCAAAGAGCAATTAATCAGAGCAATTTTATTGAAGCATTTCAAAGAGAATCAATTAATCAGAGCAATTTTAGAGGAAACATTTCAAAGAGAATCAATTAATCAGAGCAATTTTAGATTTTTTAAAGAGAATCAAAGTAATTTTAGAGAAACATTTCATCAATTAATGAGATCAATTTTAGAGAATCAATTAATTTGAGCAATTAAGAAGCATTTCAAAGAGCGAAGCATTAAATTAATTGTAAATTTTATTTGTTTTTCTGTTCAAATTAATTAATATTTACAGAAATTCTAATGGAGTTTTGACTGCATACTATTTTTAAGCTAATTTTTCTACGATTTATGCAATTATCCACTAATTGGACGGAACAGATTGATTTTAAATTGGATGAAACGTTGGACTTCCAAACTAAGAAAATTGGATTCGAAATTTCACAATTGATTCAGACAGAAAGCTTCTGAACTTATATCCAGTAAAGGACGATAAAGTTTGAGAAAATGCTATCTTGTAACATCAAATTCGATTTCTGTAATATAACTTATAAATCCATAAAAAATTCCAAAAATGCTCCAATTGTTCTTAAAACAGAACATTTTGGTTGGTATTAATGGGCCCCCGTTCAGAGTGGATCTCTCATTGAAGTTTCTTATTTTAGAATATTACAGCGAACGCCACTAAGGGTCGAATTTCAGTCCTTCTACACGTTCTTGTGGAGATGTGTGGTAATCCTCTTCACTATACTACTCCTGCCATTGGCATATGAAGAAACCTTCCGAAGAGAATACTATTCAATGGAAGATTAACATCTTAAAATGCAAAGGGTCTCGACTCAAATCCGAAGGATAAAACTTTATTTGTGAATCAAATCTTATTTATCGGACTAAGTGTCAAACAATATTTTGTCACAAATTTTTAAACAATCACTCATGTTACTTCCTTTTCCACATATTTATATTTTTCTTACTCTGTGCGTGTGTGAATGTATTTATAAACAGAGTAATCCTGCTTTATAAAACAATTGACATGTGTTTACTCATCATGTGTATATACTTACAGTTTTTGCTTCTCATAAAGATTTAAGTGTGTGTATATATATATCTATATATATATTTTTTTTTTTTTGCATGTATATTTTTAAAGTAATTTTACTTTTAAATAATCTAAGTGTTTGCATATACTGTGTTAGAATATTAAGGTAATTCGCTGTTAAAATAATTTATTATTGTGAATCATGTAAAGTAATTAACTTTACAAATTGTGTATATATTGGAAGAACATAACCGTACTATGTTTGCATATTTAAGCAATTTATGCTTGTGCATGTATCAAAGGAAATTTTGTATTATAATGTATATAATTTAAGAAGTGGGTCCATCAGACTTCTCACCCACATCTTTCCCAAACTGTAAAAGGCAACCCAGCTCTAGGCACAGTAATATGGTGTGTAGTAGTAGTAGTAATCCTTTTCCACGCTCATTGCGCCAATTAACACTTTTTTGTGTGCAATATCGGCGGGTCTCAACCATTTATATATACCAATAACAGGGAAAATTAAGGAAGGAATTGCTTTTGGAGGTCTTTTAGGGTAACTACCCCACATATGAGAGTTGTGCGGAGAAAATGTGTAAAACACTCACCAGACAACTGTCGATGCGAAGTGGACACATACATTGACACAACTGCAACGGATGATACCAGTCGATTCGAAGCTGAACCATCTTGGCCATGTTAACCTTTAACCACAAGTTTGTCGAATACGTACTTAACAATAACTAATTAACTGACTCCATGGCACTATGCTGGCAGTCCATGCTGGACCATGTTCGTCTGCCTACTGGCAGATTTCGAAACAGGGTATGGTTTTCTTTTTACGGATAGGGTTACACGAGATATACTACAAACATCTTTAACACTGCTGGAACTCGAACCCGAAATCTGTGGCATCGAGTGCCAGAGCGCTTGTTACTTAATAATAAAAATATTCTTCTTCTTCATTGGAGTAACAGTCCCATGGTGAGCCAAGGGTCGTCTGCCTACTGGCAGATTTCCAGACAGGAGAAATGTTTTCTTTTTAAGGGGTAAGGTTGTCAACCTTAGTCCCAACTCTCTACAGTTATATTAGATCGGGACCTACAGTTTAGAGTCTTTCAGATCCACTACAAGCACCCATGGGTTCCTCTGGGATTCGAACCGGAAACCTATGCCACCGAGCACTGATAACAGTATTATTTTCTGATAATAAATTTTCTCCGATCAAATTAATTCTAAAAAGCAAATGTGTTTTTTTAAAACATTTCTATAAGAATTCATCGATAATTCGGATCGTTATTTGAGAATTGAATCTTTCTAAGAATTTCCATTCAACGCACAATTTATTGAAAGCATTTGAAGATTTAAAAAAAAAAAGGAAGAAGGGAAATTTAAATTTAGTTATGCTCTGGTGAATTGAAAAAGCAAGCAATCTTCACGTTTTCACCCATTCCAACAAATTGCTCGGCAAAGACAATAATCTTCACACGCAAAAGGTCTTCTTCGGCTCATTTATTGGGCAGAAAAGGTCCTCAAAATGCCCTTTTTTCTTCGAAGAGGACGCTTCTAGAAAGTCGAGACCCCTGCTTTTGGCCATTTTATCTGTTTTGTGAATGGACCTCTAGAGACCAAATTAGTACCGAACTGTTTCGATCTCAACGAGCCATTTTGACACCGAACGCGGTGACTTGCATTTGTTTAATGCCATTCATTCATTCCATGAGGCTAAATTCAATTTTTAAACTCGTTAGTGAAAAACGAAATCTGGATTTTATAACATAAAGAGGTAATAGAGGGATTTTTGTATTACCGTAACAGCGATCTGTTAATCTGCACGTTTCTCGATTAAGTAAATAAAGAATGATGAGCGAAGGATAAGGTAAAATTGCAGCATTAGTTTTATGTCTACCCTATACAAATGCTTTCTCATAGATAATTCTGAAAAATTCAACATATGGCGAAACTACAGGAAGAAAAGAAAAATAATTTTCCAATAATTGATACATACATATATACTAACATACTATACTAATAATAAGCCTAGGCGTCTGCATACTGGCAGATTCCAAAATAGGAGATGTTTTCTTTTTACCGGATAGAGTAGTTAGCACTACGCCTTTCATGGCACGGCCGGGAGTTGAACCAGAAAACTATGGGACCGACCAGTGCAGCTCTAGTTTTATAACAATGTCATTTAATGATAACGCATTATCGCCGATCAGGTTAATTCTTTTTTTTTTTTTCTTATCCCACTTGGTCGCCAACTACATCTAGACCAAGTACAAGAACCCGTGGGTCTCATGGGAGGAGGGAAAAGGGAGGGCAGGTTCTGTTGTGGTGGAGCACCCCTAGGTGGAAGTCTGACTTGGCTAGTACATGTGGTGTCCACTACAAACATATAATGCACTACCACTATTTAATGATAATAAATTTTCACCGATCACATTTATTCTAATGCAAATGTGTCGTTTTTAAAACATTTTTATGAGAACTCATCTATAATTCTGTTCGTTATTTGAGAATTGAATCTTTCTAAGAACTTCCATTCAATGCGAAATTTACTGAAAACATTTAAAGGTTAAAAAAAAAAAATAGAAAAATGAAATTTACATTTAATTAAGCTCTGGTGAATTGAAAAAAGCATGCAATCTTCACGTTTTCACTGATCTCAACAAATTGCTCGGCAAAGACAACAATCTTCACACGCAAAAGGTCTTCTTCGACTCATTTATTGGGCATAAAAGATCCTCAAAATCGCTTTTTCTTTGAAGAGGCCGCTTCCATGAAGTTAAGCCTTCTACTTTCGGGCATTTTATCTCTTTTGTGAATGGACCTCAAGAGACTAAAATTAGTGCTGAGCTGTTTTGGTTTCAACGAGCCATTTTAACACCGAATGCAGTGAATGGTTTAATGCCATTTATTCATTCCATGAGACTAAATTCACTTTTTAAGCTCGTTTGCATAAAACGAAATCATGGTTTTACAACACCAGAGGTAATGGAGGGGATTCTGCAATGCCGTAATTAGGACATTAACTGATCACTTTGAACCTGTTAATTTGCACGTTTCTCGATTAAATAAAATATAGAATGATGAGAGAAGGATAACATAAAAATTTAGTATTAGCTTCATGGCTACTCTATACAAATGCTCTCGAATAGATAATTCTGAAAATTCAAACATGAAGCGAAACTGCAGAAAAAAAAAGAAAAGAAAAATCATTTTTCAAGAATTTACACAAGCACATATAAAAACCAACTACCTTAAACTACAGCCCGTGGTCGGCCTACACTTTCTACTAGATTTTGAGACAGAAGAATTTTCTTTTTAAGGGATTGGTTGTCAACCCTAAACTCAGCGCTCTGCAGTCATATTAGGCCGAGACGTATGGTTTAAATTGGATATCGAATCACTCCAAACATACATGGCACCGCCGAACTCGAAACAGAAACTTGTGGCACCGAGCGTCAGAGCGCTAGTCACTTAACAATAAAAATATCTTCTTTTTCATTGGCGCAACAGCCCCATGGTGGGCCAAGGCCGTCTACCTACTGACAGAGTTCGAGACAGGAGATGTTTTCTTTTTAAGGGGTAGGGTTGTCAGCCCTACGACCAACGCTCTTCCAGTTCTAGTAGATCTTGGGAGATCTGATGACTGAGTGGCTAGCGCTCTTGCGCCGGATACCAAAGGTTTCGGTTTCGAGTTCCGGCGGTGCCATGTATGTTTGTAGCGGTTCGAATCCACTTTAAGCAGTAGGTCCCGGTCTCATATGACTGTAAGAGCGGCTAGGGATCAGCTCTAGGCCCACTGATGTGGTATGGTGTAGTAGTAGTGGACCGGGACCTATAGTGTGGAGTGGATTCCGAACCACTACAAACACCCATGGCACCCGTCGGGACTCAAATTCCAAACCCGAAACATCCAGCGCCAAAACACTAATAACACTATAATTTAATGATTGTAAATTTTCGCCGATCAAATTAATTCTAATGCAAATGTGTCGTTTTAAAGCATTTTTATAAGAACCCATCCATAATTCGGATTGTTATTTGTGAATTTAATATTTCTAAGAACTTCTATTCAACACAAAGTTTATTGAAAACATTTACAGATTAAAAAAAGAAAAGAAAAAAATTCAATTTAGTTACACTCTGGTAAATTGAAAAGCATGCAATCTTCACATCTTCACCTATTCCAACAAATTGTTCGGCAAAGACAACAATCTTCACACGCAAGAGGTCCTCTTCGTCCCATTTATTGGGCATAAAAGAGCCTCAAAATGCGCTTTTACTTTGAAGAGGACGCTTCCATGAAGTTAAGCCTTCTCCTTTCGGGGCATTTTATCTCTTTTTGTGAATGGACCCCTAGAGTCTAAATTAGTGCTGAACTGTTTTGGTCTCAACGAGCTTTTTAACACCGAATGCACTTGTTTAATGCCAATCATTAATTCCGTGAGACCAAATTCAATTTTTAAACTCGTTTGCGTAAAAGTAAAGCGGTGTTTACAGCACTCAGAGGTAATAGAGGGATTATGCACTGCCGTAATTAGGACGTTAAGTGATCACTTTAAATCTGTTAACTTGCACCTTTCCCGATTAAATAAAATAGTGAACGACAAAATAAAAATTTAACATTAGTTTCAGGGCAGCCATATACAAATGCTCTCTCACAGATAATTCTGAAAAATTCAAACATGTGGTAAAACTGCAGGAATAAAAAATAAAAATCTTTTTCAACCATTAACACACGCAGATATCTCTCTCTCTCTCTTATATATAGAGAGACAGATAGATAGATAGATAGATAGATATAGATATATACAGGGTAATTGAACAATCATGGGACAAACTTAACAGAGATGGTACAGCTTAAAACATACATTTTTTGTGTAGGAATGTAGGAATATAGTGACGCGTTGAGGAGCGAATATGCTTTCATACTAAATTTTCGCAACAGCCAGGCACAATGCCCAAAATGTCACGTGACAAGTTTGGAGTCCCCTGGCTGGCTCACTTTATTTTTATTTTTACTCTGTGTTTTCGTTTTCATTTACGAGACTCCAGTCGACTCAATTGATCCTCTTGCTGCTCTACTATCACTTGAGGGCGGCCTGATGGACAATTGGCTAGAGCTCTGCCGCGTTAGTACAACAGGTTTCAGGTTCGGATCCTGGTGGACGCAAAGATGTTTGTTAGTGGTTCGCCATCCACGTTAAACTGTATGTACTGGTCTACTTAGCCCAAAGTGTGCACAAAATGACCGTAGAGCGACAAACTAAATCAATCTCCATTGCCGCTACAAGCTTGAGTGAAATGCCTTGCATGTTTGGAACTGTTCGCCAATCACTCCTTGAAGCTACCAAGCATGTATTACTATGGGTGGTCTCAAGTTTGAGCACTCATTGTAAGGATTGAATCAAAGAAGCACTTTGCAATATCATTGCAAAGAAACAAAGTTTTTCTTTTCGGGTCTTTTTTTCTTGGTTTGTATCTCAACGTATCACTTCTGACCCTACATACCTATAAAAACATATGCTTTAATAAGCTGTATCAGCTCTCCAAACGGTTTTCCCCTGCCCGTTGAAGTAGTTGAAGGTTTCGCTAATGGATGTCACAAAAGTTCACACATGAGCGATGGGAGGTAGACATTCATTTCGTGTTGCATGGGAGAAAAAATAGTAAACACCCATAAGGCAGGCTGAGTATCATTCCAAGAACTTTTCCATACTTTGTTACAATCACCATAAAGTCTGCCCGTTACTGAAATCAGTGACTGCAACGGACACTGCCAGATGTTTCGAATCTGAAACCTCTTCCACGCTAGTTGCGCATGTTACTACAACCCATGTGATGGGTACTTCTTACATTAATTTTATATTTTCCAAGCCCAGAAATGTTTTCCAAAATACAAAAGCTATTTGCTTATACGACTTAAGTATTTCTCGTGCATAAATTTTTCAAGTGGAAAGTCGATTCCGTAGCTCCCAAATACTTAGAAATTCTAAACTAGAAGGAAACACGATGTAATTTTTAACAGCCCCTGTACAAATATAATAACCAAGCTTTATTCCAACCGAGGAAATTTCTCCCAATTGAAAAATAATTGACTTATATGATTTAATTATTTGAGCAAAATTAAGCCAGTCTTCTGAGGTGTAATAGTTTAATCGATTTCCATTTCAAGATAATAATTATCCGTTATTTGAACCAAGGAATGTCCTTAAATACAAATTTAGTTTACTTGTAGGTATTTTTAATTTTCTTAAACATTTATTTATATGTATTTATTATTATTTTTTTTTTATATTTATATATATATGTATTTTTTAATTTTTTTTTGTTTATTTGTATGAATTTTTTTTATTTTTTAATTTACTTATATGTATTTTTTATTTTTTAGTTTGTATGTATTTACATGTATTTACATGTATTTTTTTTATTTTTTAGTTTGTGTGTATTTATATGTATTTTTTTATACTTATATGTATTTATTTATATGTATTTTTAAATTTTATTATGCAAATAATTAAATACAGGTGTTTTATAAATAACCTATATCTAATTATTGTTAATAGGATACCAATTATACAAACCAAGTATTAATTTTTTATTTTTTAATTTACTTATATGTATTTTTTTATTTTTAGTTTGTATGTATTTACATGTATTTTTTATTTTTAGTTTGTATGTATTTATATGTATTTTTTTTATACTTATATGTATTTATTTATATGTATTTTTAAATTTTATTATGCAAATAATTAAATACTATATGTTTTATAAATAACCTATATCTATTATTGTTAATAGGATACCAATTATACAGTTTACCAAGTATTAATTTTTTTTTCTCAAATATAAAATAGTTTACTTTAACGATTTAAGAGAATTTTTTCTGAATTGCATGAAGGCCTAGGTTCGAATCCACTGGTGGCATCCATTGTAGTCTTTACTTTCAGAAACGAGTGGATTCGATGGAAATTTTGACAATAAGTGTAAAAAGTATATCGCATCTATTGTCGGGCTGATTGGGGAGAATTTTACGGTTTTCTACCCTATTACATCGTAATAATGAAAGAAGGACTTTTAGAGTAACTTCCCCACATTTGGATGTACCCACATTCCCCACAAATGTGGGGAAGTTACTCCTAAAAGTCCTTTCCTCATTACCAGTCAGTGAGGTGGTAATGGGATACACAAGTGGTAATGGGCAATGATAAATAGTTAACATAATGTAATGCCTAATAATGAAATAATAATTTGAATTAATTAATACTAATGTAATGAATAATAATGTATCACATAGTACGTATCATGAACTATCAATGATGCATACATACACAAACGGTGGTAATTGGCACAATAAGCATGCAGGAGGATCGTAGTTCGAATCCACTAGTGGCGTTCGTTGCAGTAGCTGATTTCTAAATCGCGAAGACTCGATGACAATTATGATAATGAGTATAATCGTCTTTCGCAAAGATAATTAGATTTCTTGGGAAATTTGCGGGGTTTTTCGTTGGGTCTTGCGTGTGGTACATTTATCCTTAAAAGTCCTTAAAGAAAGAAATGCCCTCTCCGTCAGTGGACTTTCTCGGTATACATAAATGGAATACGAGTCCTATCGGTGTGAGGTAAACGACTCATAGAGATTTACTGATATTTCTTAACTCTCCTAAATATATAAAAGTGTTCAAAGGTCAGTTTTTAACATCAATATTTTAATTTTCGATTGTTAGTATTCTTGTAACTGTAATAATTTCAGAATTCTATTACTGTTATTTAATTCAACGCATCGAATACCATTTTGAATTTAACGGATTGAACTGTGCTTTAATTAAAGCACGCATTGAGATACGAAGTAATCGAATCCAGATTCTCAAGTACTATGCATTTCCAATGAAAAAGAAAAATGTCAATTAATTCCTAGCATACCCGCAAGATAATAACTTACACATTCGATAACTCATTTTCATTCCAAGCACAAAGACAGATTTGCTTTACTCTTAAATATTCTTCTTAACTAACCGCGTCGTAATGAAATGCCCGAAATGCGAACATTGAATGTCAGTGAGCTTAACTTTTGTAATGTGGCAGTGGATTTTGATGCTCGGCTATTCAATATTCGGGCGTCGTAATGAGAGATGCGAATTCGGCGTCGATTTTCCAGCTAACCAGTCACCTAATTAGGAGCCGAGTTAGTTGATTTTGAAACGGGCCCGAGCTGTTGGCGGAAATGAAATAATTAGGGGACAAATGATCTCGCCAATGGATTTCGTGACTCGTTAAGAGATTTCTGTATGTCTTCAGTGGAGGGCGTTACGGTGTGAATCTGAACAGGTTTAAACGATAGTTTCTTATGGTATGACTTTAACTGTAATGGGTAGGTGTTAGTCAGGGCTGAAAATAATTTCGTGTTAAAAATAAAGAAAATATTTCATGTTGTATAGTAGGGTGATTATTAGTAAGCAACTTTTGTGAATATTTTTTTACCAAAGGGGGAAGTGGGTAATTGAAGGAATATTTTTGCTTTTTTTTACATTTTGTTCCAGAAACTTTTAACTTGAGGACCATTTTATTTTTGAACAATAATATATCCAGTCGTTGGCCCAATGGCATCATGCCCAACTAGAGTGCAGGAGATCAATGAAATTCGATTTTTCTGCAAGTATTGCTGTAGTAAGTGCTTTAGAAACGAAGATAGTTGAGGCTCACTTGGTGGAGTTTTCTGGGCTTTCTCTTAAATAACACAGAAATGCGGGAGAATTATCCCTAAAAGTCCTTCCCTCATGACGTCAGTGGGCTGTTCTCAACTGTATACACGAGTGGAATATAAGTCCTATCGGTGTGAGGCAAACGAAGTATGAAGGCAGTTTACTTAAATTTCCTAACTATCCTAATTGTAAAGTGTCCAAATATCAGTTTTTAACGTCGACACTTTTAATTTTTAATTGCTAGTATTCTTGTAACTATAACTGCAACTATAGAATTTTATAACTCTTATTTAATTTAACACATCGGATAGCATTTTTGAATTTAACGCATTAGACATTTTGAATTTAACACATTGAACTGTACTTTAATTAAAGTATTGAGATGCGAATTAATCGAATCTAGAATCTCCAGTACTTGGCATTTTCAATGAATTAAGGAAAAAAAAAAACTAATTAATTCTTAGAATTCCCGCAAGATAATGACTTACACAATTCGATAACTAATTTTTATTCCAACCACAAAGACAGACTTGCTTTTACACTTAAATATGTTTCTTAACTAACCGCATCGTAATGAAATGTCCAAAATGCGCGCATTGAATCTCAGTGTCCTTAACTTTCTGCTGTAATGTGGCAATGGATTTTCATGCTCGGCTATTAAATATTCCGGCGTCGTAATGAGATGCGAATTTGGCGTCGACTTTCCAGCTAACTATTCGCCTAATTAGGAGCCGAGTTAGGTTGGATTTTGGGGAACGGGCTGAGCTGTTGGCGGACTGAAATAATTAGGGGACAAATGAGATGCGCCAATGGATTACGTGACTCGTTAAGAGATTTCCGGATGTCTTCAGTGGATGGTGTTAGGGTGTGAATTTGAACAGGTTTAAATGATAGTTTCTTATGCTATGACTTTAACAGTAACGGGGAGATGTTAGTCAGAGCTGAAAATAATTTCATGTTAAAAGTAAGGAAAATATTTCATGTTGTATAATTGGAGGATTATTAGTATGTAGTTTTTTGGAAATATTATTTTTACCAAAGTAAGAAGATGGGAAATTGACGGAATATTTGTTTTTTGCCTATTGTTTAAAAGCTTTTAACTTTTTTTTTTTCGTCGTTAATATCTCCAATCGTTGGCCCAATGGCACCATGCCCAACTGAAGTGTAGGTTTTGTTTGTTTTGTTTGTCGCTCGACGGTTATTTTGTGCAAACTTTGGGATAATTAGACCGGGACCTAAAGTTTAACGTGGATTCCGAACCATTTACAAAAATTCCATGCTCCTCGCCTGAAGCCTGTTGTACCAAAGGCCAGAGTTCTGACCAATTGGTCATCAGGTCGCACTAAAGTGTAGGATATATGAAGTTCGAACAAGTTCTGTTGTAATCAGTTTTAAAGAACGAAGATAGTGTTCGGCGATGGTTCCAAGGTAAGACAACTTGCATTAATAGTTAGGCTCCCTATTTGAGGTTTCTGGTTTTCTTTATACAACACGGAAATGTGGGGTCAGTTATCTCTAAATGTGCTTCCCCTTCACCTGTCAGTGGACTAATTGTGTGATACATAAATGGTATGAGGTCCCCCCATTGATACTCGATGGCGAGAATGACAATGAGTATAATCGTTTTCACATGGATAAACAGATTGCTTAGAAAATTTAAGTTTTTCTTCCGGACTGACATGCAAATGTGTTACATTTATCCTTAAAAAAGGCTTCTTGAAAGAATTGTCCTTCTCCGTCAGTGGGCTGTTTTCGGCATACATTAGTGGAATACGAATCTCATCTGTGTGAGGCAAACGAAGTATTGCGATAGTTTACTTTACATTTCTTGAATATCCTAAATATATAAAGTGTCCGAATATCAGTTTTTAATATCAGAATTTTTAATTTTTTTATTGTTAGTATTCTTCTGATTATAACAACTTCAGAATTATTCTATAACTGTTATTTAATTTAACGCATTGAATAACAATTTGAATTTAAAGCATTGTATAGACAATTTGAATTTAACGCATTGAACCGTGCTTTAATTAAAGTATTAAGATACGAAGTCATCGAATCCAGAATCTCCAGTACTTGGCATTTCCAATGAGAAAAGAAAAAATTAATTTATTCCCAGCATTCCCACAAGATAATGACTTACACAAATTCGACAACTCATTTCCCTTCCAACCACAAAGACAGACTTGGCTTTACTCTTAAATATGCTTCTTAACTAACAGCGTCGTAATGAAATGTCCAAAATGCGAACATTGAATGTCCGTGTCCTTAACTTCCTGTTGTAATGTGGCAATGGATTTTCATGCATGACTATTAAATATTCCGGCGGCGTCATGAGAGATGCTAATTTGGCGTCGACTTTCCAGCTAACTAGTCGCCTAATTAGGAATCGAGTTAGGTTGGATTTTGGGAATGGGTCTGAGCTGTTGACGAACTAAAATGATTACGGGACAAATGAGAAGCGCCAATGGATTATGGGGCTCGTTAAGAGATCTCTGGATGTCTCGGTGTGAATCTGACCAGGTTTAAATGATAGTTTCTCATAGTATGACTTCAACTGTAAAGGGAACGTGTGTCTGTGCCGGAAATAATTTCGTGTTAAAAGTAAAGAAAATATTTCATGTTGTATGATTGGTGGATTATTAGTATGCAGTTTTCAGTGGTCTGATGACCGAATGACTGGAGCTCTGGCGTTCGGTGCCATCGGTTATAATATATTTATATTCTAATAATACTATATATAATAATATAATATTTATATTCTAGTAAATTTATTAGACACAACAGTAAAAAAAAATATGGAAATTATATTCGGTTTGGTTTTATTTGGTTGGTCGCTCTACCATCATCTTGTTCAAACTTTATGGTAAATATACCAGGACCTACAGTTTAACATGGATTCCGAACCACCAACAAACATCGATGCCACATCCAGGATTCGAACCTGAAGCTTTCTGTACCAGGAAATTATATTCAAGTTATGCCTATTATTCTGTGTAAAATTCGCATATGTAGTTCATTGATTATGCAAAGATATTAAAAATGTATACGGCATTAATGGGGCCTTATTCCGAGTAACTTACGCTCGGTGGCACAGGTTTCGCGTTCGAGTTGCGGTGGTGCCATGAATGTTTTTAGTAGTTCGGAAATCCACTAAAAACCGTAAGTCCCGGTCTAATAGGATCGTAGAGCTTTGTAGGGGTAGTGTTCCTTAACTCTGTAGTATATCTTTAAATTATACGCACCTCCCGGTGTATGTAGAGGAAAAAAAGAAAAGTCAAATCAAATCTACTGTGTCCAAACAGTAAGACCAATTTTCAATTTAAAATTAACGGGGCTTATGGAATTTCAATTTTTTCTTTTCAGGTTGCTGGCACTGTCCGTGACATCGGCGTGAAATTTCACGACAAAATATTCGTTAGTGTTTGAGTTACGCTTGACTTTGTGAGACGCTAAAACTGATTCCGGCGATTTTTGAAATGTCTGAACATTGAGCAAAGAACTTGCATTCAATTTTGTTTGCGGAAACGTATAGAATGTTGCAGAATGGCATTCGGTGAGCATTCCTATATCGGAAAGAAATGTTTACAAGTGGTATAAACAGTTTAAAGAAGGCAGAGAACACGTTGAAAAGAAGAGCCCTCTGGTCGACCCTCAACCTCAACCGACGAAGGTCACGTCCAAAAAATCCGTAAAGATTTGGTCCTTGCAATCCGTCGATTTCAAATTAGAGACCTTGCTGATGATGTTGGAATTTCAAAAGGATCGATCAATTCCATTTTGGGCCTCAAACGCGTCAAATCTCGATTGGTACCGAAAACACTGAATGCGCCAGCTCCCACTGCATTGATTCTTCGTGACTTTTTGGCCAGAAATGAAGCCTATATCTTTCCACAACCACCTTATTCACACCATGCGATTTCCGGCTATTCCTAAACTCAAAAGACCAATCCGGGACACCGTTTTGAGTCGATTGAAGAGATTCAACATGAATCGCCGCGCGCTTTGAAGACCATCCCTGCTGATGACTTTTTAGCATGCATTGATGATTGGAAAAAAAGTTGGCATAAGTGCATTGTGTCCGGAGGAGATTACTTCGAAGGCGATGAAATAAATGTGGAAAAATAAATAAAGAGATTTTGCAAAAATATAATGGGTCTTACTTTTTTGGGCACAGTAGTATACCTGCCTAGCACTCTTAACATGTAATCGATACTTCCGTTGTCAATATATAGCTTTGAATTTATCCTCTTACAACTTAAAAAATTAATACGTAAATAAATTATAAGTCACTTTTAAAAGAATTTTTTTAAATCTTGTGCAAAGGAGAAATAAAAAAACGAGAAAAGTTGTGTTAAAAAAATAGGAATTCTTCGAACTTTGAGTTTATTTTTATTTTTGAAGATATTTCTTCGAAAAGCTTTATATTATGTTTTTCATTTTTCTGATATTTTTACTCCTTTTATAAACCATTTTCTATTCAAGAAAAATACTTCCACTCATACATTATCATCTAACAAAAAAAGTAATCTATAGCTGATGTGTTATTACTTCAAGCAAATTTTATGGAAAATTGCTCTTGAAAGAAAAAAAAAGATTTTTGAATTGTTCTTTTTTAATATGAAGTTCAGAAACTTAAAGCATTTTATTAAGCAAGTATAATTAACTATTGTTGCATCCTTCGCAGTAAAAAGACATTTGAAATTGCTATAATTTGTAATAGTATTTTTATTTTTAAAAAGTGTAGAAGAATTTTATGTTTAAAAATGATTTCATAACCCTTCATCAGCAGATAAATGTTAAGTGTTCAGTATGTTTTTAAGTTTATGTGTATGCATTATTAAACGTATAATGACCCCCTAGAAAAATTTCATATAGTGCATTAAAATATATGCGTAGAAATCAGATTCTTTAATATTGTTTTAGAATAAAGCTTCATTTTAATGTTCATAACAATTGTAATCATTGATTTTTCTAAGGATATGTTGTTTCTTATCCCACTTGATAGACAGCAACATCTATTACCAAGTTCATGCACTAGTGTGTTCTCATAGAAGGAGGGAAAGGGGAAGCTTCTGTTGTGGTGGAGCACCCGTAGGCAGGAGTCTGTCTTGACTCCGTGTCGTCGTTGCTGAAGGAGGAGGGCAGTGCCCTCGAGGAAGATCTTTAGGGAAACAACCCCGCATTTGCGTATTGTATAGGAAAAAACCCGATAAACTCCTACCAGATAGTTCGACTAACGAGGGGCCTGATGGCCGAGTGGCTAGCGCTCTGTGTTCGGTACCACAGGTTTCGGGTTGGTATTCCAGCGTTTCCATGGATGTTTGCAGTGGTTCGGAACTCATATGACCGTAGAGCGTCACAGAGCCTAGTCAGACTGCTCAACCACATCATTCACAAACTATAAAGGGGCAACTCCTGCTCTAGGCACAGTGACGTGGCGTGGTGTCGTAATAGTAGTCCGACTCACGAGTCAAGATGCTGAACAACCCAAACACCATTGAGTCTCCTCGTTTTTAAAACAGTGTCTACAACAAAGCCGCCAGCGGGATGAACTTCCACCCTAATGTTCACCAGCGGCGAGCGTTGCCCTGATCGGGCTCTAAAGAGTTAAAGGAAATAAACAAGTAAAAACAAACATCAAAAGATTCCTATAACAGTAGTTAAAAGTATCGTAGTTATGAATAAAAAGTTCGATTGCACGAGAGCAATACGTCAACTGACTCTTTGCTTAAAAATTTAGACTTATTCTACTAATTCTCCATCTAATATTCGCCTAATTCTTTCACTAGGCACGGGCCGAGCTAATTGATATCTCAAGCTTTTTTTTCCAGAATTACACCTAAAAGAGTCAAGCCAGCCTATTGGTCAAAATTACCGAATACCTATCATACTTTAATGATATAGAATAATTTTATGTTTAAAGAAATGATTTTATAACCATTCATTACTAGGTAAATGTTAAGTGATCAATATATTTTTTTTAAGATTATGCATTTTTAAATGTATAATGGCCCACAGAAATATTTCACAAGTTTGATAAGAGAAGAGCTCTGCTAAAAAAAGATATATGCTTAGAAATATCAGATTCGTTAATATTGTTGTAGAATAAAGCTTCATTTTAATGTTAATAATATCTATAATTACTGATTAATTTAAGGATTTAGACGACATAGGCAAGTAAAACAAACATCAAAAGATTCATATGTTAGTAGTTAAAAGAATCGTAGTTATAAATAAAAAGTTCGTAAAGGATTACACGAGAGCAATACCTCAACTAACTAAAAATGCAAACTTTTTTACTAATTCCCTGACTAATATTTGATGTTAATGAATGTCTCGAGTTCTTCTCGAGAATTAGAAAAACTTCATGAGAGAATAATCAATATTGTAATAATATAACCAATATTGTCAAACACTTAGCCATGATCCCTATCTTGGCTTTATTTTTAGTCTTGTACAGTGCATATTTGGTAAGCATAATCATATACTTACAGAATAAAGGCATTTAACACTATAGTTGGGATAATTTAAAAGACGAATAATGAATTAAAAAATTTAAAAAAATATTAATATATTTACGAAAATTTTTTTTTTGACGCTCTACAGTTTAATTTTACTTATTATACAATAGCATGAAACAGCCGTAATTTAGAAAAATATGACAATTGCTTAAAGTTTATGAAGTAAAATGTTTTTCACAATTATTCATAAACAATTTAAAGACTACATAAGAATTACGTATAAATAACTGAACTTTATAAAAGATTTCGCTGATTAATAAAATTAATGACAGAGAAAATACAGATATAAAATTGAATTAGAAACAAAATGGAAATTAAAAGTAAAGTAAATTAAAACTTTTTAAATAAAGTAAAAAAAAAAAATTATTAAATACTCAGTTAAGGTAAAAAAAATTAATAAATACACAGTAAGGTAAAAAATTTAATAAATACACAGTAAGCAAAAAAAATTAATAAATGCGCAGTAAAGTAAAAAAGGTAAAAAATAATAATAATAAATGCTCAGTAAGGTAAAAAATATATAAATACACAGTAAGGTAAAAAAATTAATAAATACATAGTAAGGCAAAAAAAAAATAATAAATGCATATCAAGGTAAAAAATAATAAACACATTGCAAGGCAAATAAAATTAATAAATACATAGTAAAGTAAGAAGAATTAATAAATACACAATAAGGTAAGAAAATAAAACAATTTAGGTAAAAAAAAATTTAATAAATACATACAAAATCGTATATTCAGCTTCTATAATAGAATCCGTAGAATTTTATTAAAACAATTCTACGGACAACTTGCATATCCATTCAATTTTTTTTTTTATATCAGCTTGATGACTTAAGTATAATAATTATATTTCTGCTATTTTTTTTACATTTTATTAATATAATTTAAAAAGTAACGCTCACCTTTCAACTGCAGCTCAGTCAAAAATTTAGAAAGAACTATTTAGGTTTCTATTTATAAATCATGTAATATTTTAGATAATAATATCTATATAAAGATAAGTAAATGATTATTTTAACCAAATTACAATTTTAATTCACTAAAATAAAAGTATGAGAAGTTAAAACAAAAAGAAAACAAAACAAACCAGATGCTTTTAAAAAATGTCTTTACATATGCATGAAATCTCGTTAACAAATGAATAAATCTTTCCTTACATTGATTTATGTCATGTTAAAAATCTGGAACTCTTCAAAAACGAATATTTCCTAACTTTTTTTCGTCCTTCTAACCAACTGAAAGGCTCCGTCAGAAGAGATCAGTAATTAATTGTGACACATGAGAAAAAAACATGTGTTGGATAAACAAAATTATGGTAAAGAAACTTTGGCATATTACAACTTTTTTTTTTTATTGGATGAAGCTTATGAGTATCAGGATTAGCTAAATTACCAGTATCGTTTTAAGGTTAGTTATTTTCAAATTAATATTATTGAAATTATATTGCAAAAATATTAAACACAGCACTTTTTTTAATTCGTACTAATTAAAATTATTATTATTGTAATGATTATTATTATTATAACAATTATTTAATTATTTCTTTCCTTAACTAGTTATAATACACTGTTGTTCTAGAATATTATGAGCTTTGATGTGTGGCCACTGATCACTGTAAAGAAGAATTATAGAAGATTTAGTGATATCTTTACTGATGATCAGTAGAATATTTGGTAATACCTCTACAGAAGATGGAATAGTAAATTTAACAATGTTTCTATTGATAATGAATTAGAAGATTTGCCACTTTATCTACTGGGACTAATCAGAAGATTTGGCAATATTTCTATTGAATACAAAATCGTTAAATTTGGTCATATCTCTATTGATAATAGAATCGTCAAATTTTCCTATATTTTTACTGATGACATATATCTATACTATTAACAGACAATAGGATATTTGGCAATATCTGTATTGAAGTCAATCGTCACATTGTCAATATTTCTACTGATGACGGAATCATACCTCTACTATTAAGTGTCAATAGGATATTTGGCAATGTCTCTATTGAAGACAAAATCATTCAAATTTGCCAATGTCTCTACTGATAATGTAATCATCAAATTTGGTAATATTTCTTCTGATGACAAGATCATATATTTACTGTTAACGGGCAAATTAGTTGTCAATATCTCTACTGAAGACAAAATTGTCAAATTTGGCAATATCTCTATCAATGATGGAATAATTAAATTTGACAACATTTTTAACAACACTATCTCTGTTGATGGTGGAACTGTAAAAGATTCGACAGTCTCTATTGATGACAAAATAATTTCCCTACTGATGACAGAATCGTCTAAGACTTAGAAATATCTCTACTAATGATGGAACCATATCTCTATTGAAGTTTAGATAATAATTTGATGAAGAATCGTAGAAGTATTGACAATATTTCTACTGATAACGGAATCGTAGAAGATTTTGTAATATCTAAAGTAAACCACGGTAATGCAGTACGATACTGTTACAATGCTCCCACAAAAAAATGATAAATAGAAATTCTTTCCAAAAGTACTTTCAAGGATAGAAACTTTACTTATTCATAGGGTTTTGTAGAAAATCAGAAAAACTCTAATCAATTTTAAACCCAAAACTCTGATCAATCGACTAGTTTTAGAAACACTCACTTTAGCAGGTACCAACATAGGATTTGAACTGTTCTTTTGTATATTAGTTAAACAAGTTAATACTTGGCCATGAAAGATATTAAAGGAATTAAAATATTTTTTATTTTAAAATTAATTTATATAAATGTATGGACAAATATACTCATTTTTTTTTGTTTACCACATTTTTAAAGCTTTTGATGTAATTGTGTAAAAATGCAAATAAAGAAATAATACACAAAAATTCTCAAATCAGCTGATACGTTTAGAGAAGGTAGAAAGCACCAGAAGGAATTTATTAACTCTTATAATAACTCATGACCGTAAATCCAACCGTTAAATTATAGAAGAGGCTTCAGAAGTAGAAACATTTATTACACATGTATTAAATATACATATTTACAATATACACATACACATACATAGTAATCACATTTATTAAAATTAATATTAACGAGAATGAATATTTTAATATCTGCATGTTTACATTATATTAAATAATACATTTCTTAAAAATCCATAACAAATTTCTTTTAAATATAGATTAATAGTATTATTATATATATATAATTTAACCAGTTAGGACGTGCTTGACAAAAAAAGTCGAATCCCCGAGAATTTTCCAGAAGAGAGGGGAAAAAAAAAAAAAAAAAGTTAATCATTTTTCTCTTATAGAACGTAATCACATAATTCCTCCATAAATAACTATCAAGGCGTAAAACGAAAAATTCACCCTGCCCTACGGGTTTTTTTTTTCAGTTATCCGAAACAAAAATGTCGGTAATAAATAAGGGAGAATGAACCTTATTGAATAAATAATGTTTTCATGACGAAATGCGCTACAAAATTCGTAAATATTAAACAGCAAAAAGTGTGTTTGATTTTTGTGTTTAGCTAAATATATTAGGAAAACTTGTAGAGGGAACACCATTTTTATTTGCTGTAAAGGGAGAGAATCAGTTTAGGTTTATCTTTGTATCCCTTTTGAAACAAATTTATTCTGTGATGAGACTAGATTTTTCGCTTCAATTATTTCGCAGATAACTCGTTCATTTTTTCTCTCTTTGACAGTACGTGTGTGTTGAACGGATAAAAAAGGAACGCATAGTTCTTTTTTGTGTGAAGATTAATAATTTTATTACGGATCTTTATTGGATTACTTATTATTTTTCTGTGTTTCCATTGAATAAGTTCGAATAAATTTATATAAGGCACAATTTTAATAAGAAGTTTTCCTTCAGACAAAACGGATGTTTTTTTGTTCTAATGCAGCTGGCAAAAACTTAGACAGTTGTCTTGGATGCCGTAAGGCAAGCGCTGCACCGACGTTAATCACTTAGCACTACACAGGAGGTGCGTGCAGTTTGAAGATAAGCTACGGATGCGGAATAACAATACCTCCACAACTGTCTACGATCCTATTAGACCGGGACCTACGGTTTAATGTGGATTCCGAACCACTACAAACATCAATGGCACCGCCTGAACACGAAACCTGTGGTACCGAGCGCCAGAGCGCTAGCCTCTCGGCCTTTCAGGCCCCACAAAACGGATATTGTTGGGTGTATCTGAGCAGGATTCATCATAAATGCTGTTCTCTCAACCTCATTGGGGTCTAGAAGTTCGGATTAGGGTGCGAACCTCCCAGGCGACGCTTTTGGATTCATCATTCTAAAATTGAGATGACTTCTTAATGTCATTGCAGCCTATTGAAGTATTATTTTGAATATAGTTACATGATAGGAACTTTTTATACCTTTCCCGCCAATAGTGTAGATAGTTGCAGAAAAAAAAAAAATCACCAAGCTTCCACGATGCCATATGTTAAGCTATAAAGCTCAGAAATGTATATGTAAAACTAATCTTAAATCGGTTAAAGAGACTTCTGATCAATAGATGAGTATTATAACTAATCATCAAAAAAATATCACATGTATAGCATGCTACGTTATGATATAAAACTTCGTTATAAATCTAAGAGGAATTGTATGAAATAAAATTGCTTTTAAAACATCTTATATTTATCATTATAAAATAAATAAATAAACAAATTCACATGTATTTTTGAAAAATATACCACTTTCCTTTCATAAATTTCTCGACACATATATGCAAAGAGCTGATTAAAATTCATACACAGAATCTATTAACCTTCATGCTCAGAGCCTATTAACCTTCATACTCAGAACCTATTAACATTCATACACAGAGCCTCCTAACAAAAGTCCATTAACATTCACATGCAGAGCCCATTAACATTTATATGCAGCGCCCATTCACACAAAATCCATTAATATTCATTCACAAAGTCTAACTATCATTCGTAGAGACCATTAATATTCATTCGCAGAGCGCATTAACATTCATACACAGAATCCCTTAACATATACGAAGTCTATTATCATTCATTCACAAAGCCTAATTAACATTAATTCACAGTATCTATTAACATTCATTCGTAGTGCCCGTTAACATTCATATGCAGAACCTGTTAACATGCATTCTCAAAGCCTATTAACATTCACAAGCAGAGACCATTAACATTCTTTCTTAGAGCTCATTAACAATAATATGCAGAACCTTTTAACATACACAAAGTCCAATAACATTCAATCATAAAGTTTAATTATCTTTCGCAGACCCCATTAACATTCATATGCAGAACCCATTTCATTTGCAAAGCCTATTAACATTCATACGCAGAACCTTTTAAAATCCATTCACCAAGCTTATTAACATTCATACACAGAGCCCTTAACATAGACAAATTCCATTAACATTCATTCACAAGGCCCATTAGCATTCATATGCAAAGCCTTTTAACATACACAAAGTCCATTAACATTCATACACAAAGTCCATTAACATTTATTCACAAAATATAATTATCCTTCGCAGAGCCTATTAACATACATTCTCAGAACCTATTAATATTCATTCACTTAACCCATTAACATTCATACGCCGAGTCTATTAACATTCACACACAAAGCTTATTAATATTCATACGCTGAGTCTATTAACATTCATACACAAAGCTTATTAATATTCATACGCAGCCAATATTTAACCATTTTGTCAGTGCGACACAAGTAAACAAAGCGAACGAGTCCCATACTAATCAATGGGAGAATGGCCAAGCAGCTGAAGTGTACTGAAGTCACATGACAAGCATGTTGACTTTAACTGGCAAGGCTTATATCATTGCTAGTCTACAGTCGGAATAGCGTCCACCATTGCAAATTGATCAACTTTTTGGTTTCATGCATTGGGAGAGAAAAAACCTATTGTTTCACCATATTAAAATTGAGAATTCATAATTAAAAGGACGAATTATTAAGAGAATTTCCAATTGTTCAACCTAATGATATATTTCGTTTTTAATGTAATGCTGTACCATTTCCATAATGAAACCACTAATAATGTTTACAAAATTTATGAAGTCGAACTATTTAGAAAAGTATGTTCAAAGTTGAAAAAAAATGATTTCATTTCCGATTTACATTTATACTTTCGTACAGTATCATTCAAAAAGATTAATGATTTCTATTTTGCCATCTCTTTCTTCTACAAAAAAAAAAAAAAAGAAAGTCGTATCAAAACCCATTCTAAAGTCGAGTTTTAATGATCGCTTAGTTTGCAATTGCATTTTTTAAACCTGCTTTGTGAAATTGACATCGAAATTTGTTCTTTGTCTAGCTCACTTCTGAATCGATTTTCCCTTTAACTTCTCGCAAAATTACGATTCTACCTCAAACATTACGTTTTTCGAAAAAGCACTTTATAAAAAATAGAATAAAAAAAAAAAGGTATTGAATTTCTGTTTGCTTTTCTGAGTTTCCGCTCTATCGCGATGCAACAATCAAGTAGTAAAGAAGAAGAAAAAAATCATGAAACTGAACGGTTGGTAATGAACAACTCTTAGAAAACTAGACAAAAAAAATGTTTCTTTTTTTATTTATTTCTTTGTAAAGGATAAAATTCGCGATCCTTGATTTAATGTTCCACTATTTTCTTTCAAAATTGTACTAAGGATGAGATTTGGGAAAGTAAACGGAAGAATTTAACAACCGCGCTTTTCTTCAAAATGGATGACTAGTAGTGTTCTACCAGCTATTCATTGAAAATGTAAACATCCGGTTTAAAGACGGAAATGGACGAATCGATTACTTGTTAGGGGTGTTAGCCAGACGTGCAAAACAATTTTTGTAGGAAATATAGTTATAATTTTGTTAAATAAAGAAATATAATTAAAATTTAATAGTTGTAGTGAGATTTCTTTTCGACTGATTTTTAATGTATAATGTTAATTAATAAAAATTAAAATTATTTTTATCGTAAATAAAATTTCTTCGAAATTACCTTTTTTTTCCTATAATACCTCCGTAATTGAATATACATAGTCCAGTCACATTAATGTGGCCACCTGTCAAAAGCCAGAATAACCACCTTTGGCAGAGCGGATCGCTGCGAGGCGTGCAGGAAGAGAGTCAATTAGGTTTCTGAAGGTGTTCACTGGGATCTTGAGCTATGCCGACTCCAGTGCCGTGGCCAGCTGCGCTAGATTACGCGGTTGAGGATCCATGGCGCGAACAACGTGATCGAGGTGGTCCCACATAATCTCGATTGGGTTTAAATCCGGTGAGTTTGCTGGGCCAGGGAGCACGGTAAACTCATCCTGGTGCTCTTTGAACCACGCACATACACTGCGAGCTGTATGACACCTCGCATTGTCCTGCTGGTAGATGCCATCATTCTGAGAAAAATAATTCGCATGTAGGGGTGGACATGGTCCGCAAGGACAGATGCGTACTTGTGCTGATCCATCGTGCCTTCCACAATGCTGAGTGCACCCAGTGAATGCCAGGAAAACATTCCCCAAATCATAATGCTCCCTCCTCCAGCTTGGATCCTTCCGGCTATTGTTGCAGGGTGTTTGCTTTCAGACGTTTCACGCGCCAACGTTCATCTGTCCGATGAAGCATGAAACGTGATTCATCGGAAAAAGTCCACCCGTCACCAATCTGTGGACGGCCAGTTTCCGTACTGGCCTGCAAATTCCAGCCTTCTGTCGCCGATGAGCAGCAGTCAGCATAGGTGCATTAACCAGGCGTCTGCTGTGGCGCACCATGCGCAGCAGCGTTCGCTGAACCGTTGTTGAGGATACACTCTTGGTAGCCCCTTGGTTCATCTGGGAGGTCAGTTGTTCAACAGTTGCACGTCTATTCGCCCGAACGCATCTCCATAGCCTTCGTTCTCCTCTGTCATCTATAGCCCATGGTGCACCACATGTGCCACGCCGCTGATTTTGATAGTGCCATTTTGCCATGCACGGTATACTTTTACCACGGACAGTTCACAAAATTAGACGTTTCCGAAATGCTTTCCGATGCCCTAGGACATCCTTTATATACACCCCACTGCAATGTGCTGCCACCTGCTTTTTGTGATTGGTTATTTCACGTTGACGTCGAAAGTAGGTGGTGGTCACATTATTGTGACTGGACTGTGTATATATATATATATATACATATACGCGTAATAGTTATACGCATATATATATATATATATATATATATTGCATCATATTAAATTTATTGTCCTTCTTCAATGGCGCAACAGCCCCCTGGTGAGCCAAGGTCGTCTCGAATTTCGAAACAGGAGATGTTTTCTACTTAGGGGTAGGGTTGTCAGCCCTACGCCCAACTATCATATTAGAACGGGACCTAAGATTTAAAGTAGATTCAGAACCACAACCAGTACTTCCGGGAGTCGAGCCCGAAGTCTGCGGCATCGAGCATAACAGAGCTAGTCACTTATAGACTATGTATATATTATCGCTATATTTATTTCAATACATATATTGGTTAATTATAAATAATAAACCTATGGTGTTTCTTACACAAATTCTGAACAATAAATTTTGTGTAAAAATGTAAGTTTTTCAAACCTATAAGACATTTAATTTCCTACCAAAAAGATGAAAAAAATTTTTTTAAACTGAGAAATATTACACTATCATGTAATTTTCACGAATTTTTCTTGTAAATTATTAAATTATTTTTACAAAATTCGGTATGCTTTTGTCTATCTTAATTTCTTTAGTGGAATATTAATTCAGTTCTTACTATACTTTCTTTTACATTTCATGCACAACTTTTTTTTTGTAATCTTAAATTATATATATTTTGTCATCATAATCATCGTCAGTGGTACAACAACCCTATAACCGTCTGCCTGCTGGCAGATTTGTAGACAGGAGATGTTATCCTTTTACGGGGTAGAATTGTCTTCCCTACGCTGAATGCCCTACGGTCATATTAGACTGGGACATACGGTTTAAAGTGGATTCCAAGTAAACCCTACAAACAGTGAACAATGAAACTTAGATTTTGTACAAACATATTATACGTAATTGTGAAACATGTAATCTTAATTATATCCCTTTATTCGTCCCATTACAAATTTTATTTGATACGCAAATTAATTATTCAGTAAAAACGTGCACAAAATGTATGTATTTTTAAAAATTTTCTTTAGTTCCTTTTTTTTCAGAAGCAAGAAATTGACAAAATTAGCTTATTGAGAGAAAGTTAATCTAGTCTATTGAGTTCATGAACGGAGCTAGGTGCAGTAATCACTTACGAACCCATGCAATTCTGCACAAAACGTATTATCTTAATTATGAAACGCGTAATCTTAATTATTCCATTTAATTAATCCAGAGCTAGAATTTAATTCATGCGCTGCGCTCTGCGAAACGCCGGCCACGTTGTCATAGCAACCTACACTTTACAAGACATTTGCCAACAATTTATAGTAAAAGGATTTTCATCTATTGAAAATGAAGCCAAAGAAATCGTGCAAATTGATAAGCAAAAGAATTAGAGGAATTGGTGATGACTGATCTTCTGATATCAGAGAAGGAAAAATTAATAAATTACGGAGAAATTATATCGGCAAAATATGGATGCAACACATAAGGAACCTTGGTAACACAGAATATGCTATACCTGCTCTTGAACCTTTGCATTCGAAAACGATATTTTATAGTGTCTATAAGTATTGGTTTTGATGCAAAATATTTTACATTTATTTTTAAAAAAATGTCATTTTTTTATTACTAAGTACATATTTAAAAAGGCTTTAAATGGCAAACCCTTATTATACCGACTTATAGAACATTGTGTTTATAAAATCAACTATTTAAAAAAAAAAACTAAACTTAATTTTAACATTGCTTGAATCCATAGGTCCCGGTCTAACAAGATCGTAGAGCGTTACGGGATATTGTTACTCAGCGTCCATAGCTTATCTTCAAGCTACATGCATCTCCTGTGTAGTGCTGAGTGAGTAACGTCGGTGCGACGCTTGCCTTAAAACATCACAGACAGCTGTCTAAATGTTTGCCAGCCGCATTAAAAAAACATTTCTTGAAATAGTAGCAGGGAAAAGTATATTGCTAATGTTCTTATAAACAGATTTAATACCGTATCTTCTTCTTCATTGGCGCAACATTCCCATGGTGGGTCAAAGCCGTCTGCTTGACAGATTTCGAGACAGGAGATGTATCCTTTTACGGGGTAGGAAGCCCTACTTTCAACGCGTTATAGTCATATTAGACCAGGTTTCGGGTACAATTCCCGGCGGTTCCATGGATTGTTGTAGCGGTTCGGAATCCACTTTAAATCGTAGATACCGGTCTCATATGACTGTAGAGCGTCATAAAAGTCCATTCAGACTTCTCAGCTACATCATCCCCAAACTGTAAAGGGGCAACTCAGCTCTAGGCACAGTGATGCGGTGTAGTGTAATAGTAGTAGTAGTCAAATTAGACCGGGATCTACGCCTTAAAGAGGATTCCAAACCACTACAAGCATCCATGGCACCACAGGGATTCGCCTGGTCAATCACTGGATCAGGCCCCATTAATATCGTATACAATTTTAATATCTTTTGCATAATAAATGATAATTTTTTGTTCTAATGCAGCTGGCAAACACTTAGAAAGTTGTTTTTGAGGCCTTAAGGCAAGCGTGATCCAACGTTATTCAGCCTGAAGCCTGAAGATAAGCTACGGACGTTGAGTAACATTAACCCCTCAACGCTCTACTATCTTATCAGACCGTGACCTACGATTTAAAGTGGATTCCGAACCACTCTAAACATCCATGGAACTGCCGGGAACCAAACCTCTAAACATCCATGAAAGGCACCATGGCACCACCGGGACTTGAACCCGAAATCTGTAATACGAGCGCCATAGCGCTAGACATTCGTCCATTCAGGCCCATAATAAATGATACATGAATGTGAATTTTACACACAAATACCAGCAAAACTAAAATATAATTTCCACATATTTTTACTGTTGTGGCCATGACATTTATTAGAATATCTAAAACTCAAACAAAACGACTGGGAGATAAAAGGCATTAATGAATTTTTCATTACTGTTTAACCTCTTCTACCAATCAAAAGTGTTCATTTAATTAATTATGTTACACGTTTAATGTGTGAGGTTAATTATTAATGGAAACGTTTAATTAATGATTCGCTTTCTGGTTGAAACTAAATGATGTCGTTTATTTCCACTGCGCTGCAGCTCATAAAATGAATCATTTATATGAAGAAGGCATTATCATTCGATCAAATTAATAGTAGCAGGTATGGCATGCGCTGCCTGGATAAGAAAAAATTACTTTTTTTTTATAAATTTTACTAGGAAAAATATTGGTAAAAAGTAGAAATAATCTTTTGATGAATTGTGAAAAAATTATGCTGAATGCTATAACTAATTATGAATAAAAATAATTTTAAAAATATATTAAAGGAAAACACAATGACATAAATTTCAAAATTTTGCCGTGATAATTTCAATAAAATTTTTAAAGACAAATAAAAAAAAAAACCTATATAACAATAAACTACTATGACACCGCATGGCATCAGGCACAAAATAATGTTGTTGTTTAATTAAAAAATAAATAAAGATTCCAATATACATTTTTAAAGATTTCCTCGTACGCACCAGATTAAAAAATACAAAATTCAGAAAAAAAAATTAGAACACTATGTGTAATAGTTTTTAGTGATGATATAACACACGCATTATACACACATATATATATAAGAGATATGGAGATATGTATCAGTTTTTAAAGCTGCTACATATTATAACTGAAAGCCAAGAGGACATAGAAAAGTGGAAAGTCATGAGTTGTTTTGCTTTAGTTATTAGTATTGATATTCAGGAGTTTAAAAATAATCAAGAAATATTTTTTGAGGAATATGGATACTCAAGTCCTTTAAAGAAATTCAAGAAAAATTATCAGAGGAATATGGATATTCAAGGAATTTAAAGTCCTTCACAGAATATCTTTCTAGGAATATGGATATTTAAGGAATATAAAAATTCACAAAATATGGATGAATTTAAAGATATGCAAAGGATTTAAAGATATTCAAAGAATATCTTTCAAGATAATAAAAAATAATATCTTTCAAGGAATTGAAAATCATTCAAGGAATATATTTCAAGAAATATGAATTTAAAGACATTCAAAGATATTCATATTTCAAGGAAAATATGGATATTAAAGGAATTTAAAGATATTCATGAAATTTAATGATATTCGACAAATATTGATATTCAAGGAATTTAAAGATATGCAAGGAATATTCGACAGGCCTTTCGATTGGGCAACTGCGCACATTACCCCTATCTGTAAAAAAATTTTAATTTCAAAACTTGGATAATTCTTCTTAATAGCTATGAAAGATTAAACGCCCAAAATAAATAAATACAGAAACAAACATTAAATAATTCTTAAGTCGTTAGCGTATTCTTTTTAATGTTGACTATAAAAAAAAAATCCACTAATGACTTGAGAATTATTTATTATGTTGAATTTTTGGCGATTATTTAGATAAAAAGTTTGGAAGTTTTCCAACAACGTCCAAAAAGATTGATGTTGTAATAAGTAAACATCGAATTAAAGGAGAATGTTTTTAAATTCGTTTACATCTAGCAAAAATAGAAGAGGAAATCAATTTCCTTAAAAGAGAAGCCTATAAATTCTTAAAAGATGGAAATGAATATCAAATTTCTTGCGCTTTGGTGTTACAGCGCATTTGTGAAACTAATTATTCATTTTACAAATCAGATTTATCAAAATTGTAGATGTCGTCCAAATAGTTTACCTCCTTTTCCGTATTTAACGTTTTTCTTATTATTATATACAAAACACATTACTCAATGGAGATCGCGCATTTTGCAAAAAACTATCACACGATTTTAATTAAAAGTTTTATAATGAAATATATTTTTTTATTGATAAAAACATAAAATAATTAAAAAAATGCATTAAAGCTATCAAACAATATCATGAAATAATAAATAAATAATTAATACACTTTGGTTTATTTTGTTATTGAATTTTTTTTTACGATATTTATGCATTTAAGAGTTTCTTGTTTCTAGAAATCTAGAAAGAATAAAGAGATTTACTATTAAACTTGTTTTCATAAATTTAAAAAATTACATTAAATTCCAAAACTTTTGGATTGAATATCACAAAGATAGAATTTTTAGAAGTTGAGCAAAAATTTTAAATCATTTCTGTAACACATTGCTAATTTGGCAATGCGTTTCAGTGATGGATCATGGGATGGCAGAAGACCTTCTTTGCAACCAGTCACGTGCCTCTGCACAACCAATCGTGTTCTTTCTGTTGTAAATGCAGCAAGATTTTAAAGAATGATTGTATATAGCACTCGTATCAGCAAAACTGTTGTATTCAATGTTTAATAAAAAAAAAAATTTCTTTTTTTTTTTCAACAAATAAAACTTAAACAAAAATTATATAAACTTTTCCCCAAACAAACCATTAAGCTTAAGGCCATTTTGTTCCAGTTCTCATGACAAGCCTTATCTTCTCCTCCATCTTTTTTAATCCTTCTTACATCCCAACATTCATTTCAATCAACGAACTGCCTTCGGTAAGACAAGATATGTAAATGTTTCGCTTTGGTGATTATTTTATTCTTTTTTACCTTTTAGATCTATTGAAAACGTATTTTTTTTTTTTACTTTCTTGACAAATATCTTTGCTTGTAACTTCCCTTTTCCTTTACGAAGTCGATGAATTTTTCATTAAGTTGGCTATTTGTTTTACAAGTTGTCTGTTCTGTTCACGATTTGACTTGACATGGCCTAATTTTGTGAAATTTATGAGAGATTTTTACAACAACCAGTGAATAGATGTAACTAAAATTGAGATAAGGAAATCAATACCATACTATTAACAACGATGCTATTAATACGTCATACTATTATTATGAAATACTATTACTTTGATATACTATTACTATGACATATTACTATAAATATTATTACTATGCTATTACTATAAATATTATTACTATGCTATTACTATTATTTTCACAGTTGTTTATAAAATTATATTAGAGCTTTCTTAAAATATATTTTTAAGATTCATTCTCTTATGAACCAAAGATATTGTAGCATTTTCCCACGAGCAGTGATACAGCATTCTTAAACAAGTACATAAAGCAACCTATCACTCAAATCTGGCAGCATATAAGCTGTATCATGGATATTTATACTACATGCAATCAGTGTTTTATTCTAATGAGAACAACCTGCCACTTAAATCTGACAGCAGCTGATCAGTATCATGGATAATGAGAACTCAATAATTAGCGGTTGGTTATTCGACCTTCACAGGTAGCAGCAGACCTCAATTACAGATATGATATGGACTACGTGATGAGTTGTTGCATCATGATTGGTGAAATGGGTCGAGGAAGTGTCCAATCAAAGATAAGTGGGTGAAGCTGACCCCCTCCTCAATTTACGGATTTTCTTAAGAGAGGTTTTGGAGGAGGAAGAAAGGGTTCTGCAATGAGTCGACAAGAAGTATTGTTTTTCTTTTATTCTCTGAAGTGACAGGCTAAACAGGCCGGAGATACCACCTGTTTCAAAGTGAGATCCTTGTGATTTCGTGTATCATGCAGTGTGATAATTAAGGTCTGCAGCAAACTGAGTACATTAGATTCGTCGTAGACTCGAGAAGTCACGAAAATTTCCGACCTTGGAGTGAACTGTACTTCTGAATCAAATTTATGTCTTTAATTTTCATTTCTTTCTATATAATATAATAACTCAGAGTTCTATATATATATATAGGGTGATTATAATTAAAATCTCACTTTCAAAATGCTGTAAAAAAGAACCACTCGTCACAATATGAGTTCAAATTTGAATTGAAGATATTTGAAGAAGAGGGAAACGGTAGGGCATCAAAAAAAGTTCAAAATTATTCCACAATTTTTCCCATCCAATTTCTTATGACGTTGCCGTGGTGGATGGTCTTTCTACTAACAATGTCACAACTGTTGAATGACTTGGATGTCATTTTTTTTTTCGTCAAAAAAAAAACAATCAAGCACACTGAACACTACAGTTGGCTTAATGTGCAACTCATGCCAAATACGTTGACATTTCGATTCAAAATATCAGGGGCAGTCGAATACACTTTCTTTATGCCGCTTACAGCACCCTCTATTAATACACTTTGGAACTTTTAGATGACGTGCCGTTTCCCCCTTTTTCAAGTATCTCAGTTCAAATTTGAACTCATTGTGGGGAGTGGTTCTTATTTTACAGCATTTTGAAAGGGGTTTAATTATAATAACCTGATAATGCTTGTAAATAAAAATTAAACTGCTCCTATTAACTTGAAAGCGGCCCTCTTCTTGAAGACGTTATAGGTCTAGTACAGGTCGTGACATTACAATCTTATATCCTTACTTTCTAAAAAATATTTGTAGAGTGCAGGTATACAATCTCCCTGAAAACTTTTACTTCGAAAATGGGTCTTATTTTCTCCGTACGTATTGGTTCAGCATTTCAATATACTCGGTCGCTACTCTATTACTAATGGAAAAGAAAGAAAATGTGACAACTTTTCGTGACTTTCGTGAAAAATTTTTCCAACTAAAATTCTCATCCTTTCTCGTCTTTTTTACTCCCCAAACCATGATATAAAAACATAAGAAAAGAATACTACACATCCCTGATTTATCACACATTGAGACGAAAAAACTTTTGAAAGAAAGAATATGAAAAGAATAAACCACAACAACAAAATAAAGAAAGAAAAAAACAAAGAATCTATGGCTTACTGTACTCTTTCAAATTGCACTTTTTTTAAAAAAGAAAATCAAACTTATTTTTAGTATTTTAATAATCATTCCCTTTCGTATAATATTCTTATTTTTTATTAATAAAATATTATTTATAATAATTATTTATTTGAAATAAAAAATCAATACATTTATAAGGTTAAAAAAACTAATAATTTGCCTAGATTGAATAAGTAAGTTTATGTAAAAATATTTAATTTGTTTTATTTTTAATATTGTTTTGATTTAGTTATAAATAATTTAATTTGTTTTTTTTAAATATTTATTTTTAAATAAAAATCAATACATTTTTAAGATTCAAAAAGCTTGCAATTTATTTAGATTGAATAATTAAGTTTATTTTTTAAAATATTCAATATTTATTTTTTATATTGTTTTGAAAAAAAACCATATTGCTAATTCAAATTTTAATTTAAAATCAGAAATTAAAAGGTTTAAAAACATATTATTATTATAATTTTTTGTTTCGATGAAAAAAAAAAATCATAAAATAGCTTTTAATTTCTCTTGTTTATAAATAAATTTTAAAAATATTAAAAGTTACTTAAATCATAAAATAGTTAAAATTTTCTATTTTTTTGACATTTTCTATTTTTTTTTAATTTTAAATTCAAATAATTTTAAATTCTCATAGTGATACATAACTTTAATTTTTAACTATAATTTTTTACTTTTTAAGTGGGACGTAACTTTTTTTTTTATTTTTATGTGAATGTACTTTAATTTTGAAAATTAAAAATTAATTTAATTGAGCAAATTAAAATTTGATGGAGAACTTTTACTACAAGCTATATCAAGTTATTACGCTAAAAATATAACTAATTTTGCACATTTTTTTTTTCTTAAAAAAAAAATTAATAAAGAAAAAAAAGAAATCTCCTCAAAATACTAATATATGCATACGAGTTTAATTTTTTAAAAATTAAAATTATTCTAATTAAAAAAATGTAAATCTACTGCAGAATTTTTAATGCAACTTCATTGAAAATCATCCCTATGTCAGAACTGATAATATTTTATTATACTTAATAATATTTAAAACAAGTCATTAAGCGTTAAATACTAATTTTTTAGCGTCTGATTTAACTGTGATTTTTCCTACACACTGCAAAAGCGCCCCCTGTGGCGTTCAGGAGAAAATGGTCAGTAGGCCTCGAGACTCTTACCCGAGAGGAAGTACAGAGCAACCCCGTGTTTCTGTTGAGAAAAAATTTAGTTTACAGTCTCTCAGCCCGAGAGGAAATATATTTAGAGCATCCGGCGCATTAGTTGGTTTACAGACTCTCATCAGCAAAGAAAATATATTTCATGCATTCTGCGCGTAGTCGAGTATCGGGTTTTCAGCTTATAAGAGGAATGTGTTGAATATTGTTTGTGTTTAATTGTATGTGTGTGTGTGTTTGTGCGTGTGTTAATAAAGCTGTGAGTTCTCCAACCTGTGCATCAAGTATCTCAACACAACCACACCCAGTTGCAATCTGGTTGCCCAACCTGTACACTACACGAAAACATAGTACAAAAGCGTATCATTTCTCATGACTGATCTCTCAATAAATATAATCTATGCTACAATTTAAATTCATGATGTTGGTTGTATAGTATTTATGTACATAGTTACACATTAAATAATTAAGTTGTATTAAATTTAACTATTAAAATTAACCGTTAACAGAAAAAATATATAAAATAGAATAAATGAAATATATTTTTGGAATAATAATAAGTAATTAAATTCGTTTTTCACTAAGCCTAGTTCTAGCAATTTGTTTTAACAAAAAAAAAATTAAATTCGAAATTACAAAAGTTTCACCTGAATTTTTTTTCCTATTAGTTGAAGATAATTCTTCCAAAAAAAAAAAAAAAAAAAACCCACCAAGTAATAAAAAAAAAAACTACTACTACCATGTAATAAAAAAAAAAAAACATTACATTTTTTAAATTTAAAGTCAATACCTACTTTTTTTCACTATATTGCAGAAAAGCCCTTTACAAATAAATAGTTGAAATTTTCCTCACACATCTGACGCTATCTATTATTAGATATATGCAACTTAAATATAAAAAAGATATATGCAATTAAAATTAATTAATTAAATTTAATTACTGAATTAATATTTGAAAAACTGTATTAACATCCAGTGTCATCCACTACAAGTTAAAAAAATGTATTTGAACTTGAGTGGATGAATAAAAAATTTTATGAACGTTTGAAATTTGAACAAGATGTATATAGGGAGACCGTGAGCTAATAGAAGGAATTGAAAAGAGTTCACTATATACATATATGTGCTTTCTTATATGAATTAATTTCTAGTTTTATTTTCCATTACCAGAGATAAAAGGTACCAAAGTCGTGTCATAAAAAACTTCTGATTTAGGCACAACAAAATGGACAAAAAAAAGAATTCCACAAATAAAAAATTCTTGACCGCTGGCGACAGGAAACCTCCAGACTTCTGGCACCAAAGGATGTCCTCTAGGAGGAAAAATGCAACAAATAAAGTTTTTGCCATCTCATTTTTTATTGTTTTCTCCATCAACAATAAGAAAACTGGAAAAGGAGATTTTCTGTAACTCTCGCATGGGAAATAAAACATTTAAAAGGAGTGACAGTAAACAAAAACTGGACTCGTTTTTCTCCTTTTTCTTCTTTTTTTTAGAATCAAAAACTATTTTGTCGTTTGAAACGTTTCCGTGCAGTAATGCTTTCGGGAAAACGTCACATTTCCGTTTTAAAAAAAGTTAAGAGAGAAATTATCAGGCCTTTGAAAGTGTTTCTGTTATTGAAATTTCCTAATTTTAAAATTCTTATTGAATACATACACGAAAATGTCATACAAATAAACTTTAAAGATTTTTTTTTTTTTTAGGGATGGAATTAGAAAAATATTTTTATTATGTTTAATTTATTTTATGCCTTCTTTACTATTTAAGTACTTTATACTATTTATGCATAAATTTTAAGAATTGTAAAAACAAGTAATATAAAAAAATATTTTTAAAGTCAATTCCTACTTTTTTCACTCTATTGCAGAAAGTCCTTTATGAATAATTTTCATTCATTTTTTAGGTTAATCTGGCGCCATCCATTGGTAGATATATGCAACTTATATCTATAAAAAAAAATATAATTAATTAATTAAATTTAATTACTGAATTAATATTTGATAAAACTGTATTAACATCCAGTGTCATCCACTACAAGTTCAAAAAAAATGTATTTGAACTTGAGTGGATGAATGAAAAGTATTTTATGAACGATTGAAAATTTGAACAAAATATATATATAGGGAGAATGTGAGCTAATAGAAGGAATTGAAAAACATGTAGGTTGGGCAGCCCCATTCTAACAGGGATGAGATAATTGAGACACAGGTTTTAGAACTCACAACTTTATTGACACACGCACAAACACCACACACGTACAATTAGACATACAATATTTAACACATATCCAACAGTAAATATTGTTGCCAAAACTCGCTAAACTATCATCGCATATATTAAACTACAAAGTAAAAGCAACGCGAGGTGTATGCTCACTTGAGGATTATGTTTGCCTCAAATTTGCAACCCGGATGCACGATCTCGGTATCTGACTCAGATGTACACCCTTTAAAAATCCGTCAAAAGGTAAAGCAGTTACACTCACTTATCATCAGTTCGACACTTCCACAGCCATGGTCTATCACCCATCGCGATGCAACAAATGGTGTTGACCATATCCCATCTGTAAGTGTTTCGACCTGTGAAGCTCTCACAGACAATCGTTAATTTCATGAGGTCTCATTATCCATGACACTGATTATCTATCAGGTTCTCATTAGTGCAAAACACTAATTGCATGCAAAATAAATATCCACAATACTGTTTATCCTGTCAGATTTGGGTGATAGCTTATTATTATGCACTTGTTAAAGAATATACATTTCTTTTCCCTTTGAACAGAAACGTTATCTCTCTTCCCATGGTAAAAAATGCAGCAAATCGCTAAACTATTATTGTATGTGTTAAACTGCAAAATAAAAACCACGTGAGGTGTATGATCACGTGGGGATTATGTTTGCCTCAAACTTACAACCCGGTTGCAAGCTCTCGGTAACAAACTCATATGTACATAAATATTATCAACAATAGCTGAAGATCAACCTGAAAATTTTATTTCATCAAACCTTTTATCAATCTTTGTAATTGAAAAGTAGAATAAAAAAAAAGCAACTTTATTCTTGGAGGTATATTTTAAATATATATTTGTTATTATTTTTCAATAAAAACATCAAATATCAAAATATTTTAGTAAGACTATTACAAACACATTTATTGATGTCAATTAAATAAGACTCAAAAGTAAATTAATAAAGATTTGATATCAAAATGCCACCATTAAAAATACAAAATGTATTCAATGTTTGTTCTGTTTCATTTATCAAAGACATTGATTTTTTTCGCAGTAATAAGAGAAATTGTTCAATTAAAAAGTGGGAATCAAACAGTAATACTAACTTGCTGACAGACAAAGTATTAGATTTACAGACATTGTATTGGAATTGCAGTAAGACTCAACCAAAAATAAATAAAAGAAAATAACTTCAACCGTAGCTAAAGGTCTTACAAAACTGAGGGTTTTTTTCCGAGCAATATCACCGAAGAGAAAGAAATAGTAATATTGACATTCCATGTTATTACTGTTACATTGAGACAAATAAAAAAAACCATTGGTTTACCATTGGCTGTAGAAAAAAAGAAAGCACAAATGGGGAAAAAATACAATGGATAAGGAAAGCTTATTAAAAAAAATAATAATAATGTATCTTCGCAAAAAAAATTGACACTGTTACCTTATTAAATAAAGGATGGTCGATGCAATGAAAAGAAGTTGAGGTGATTTAGGGAAGTTTATTTCGAAATAGGACAAAAGATGAAAGTTTGTTTAATGGAACAAAATTTCGAAATTGAAAGTCATTGCCATGTTTTGAAATTTGCTTTCAAACTAAGATTTCCGACTTCAGAAAAAAAGTGTAAAAAATAAAATAATAATATATAAAAATAAAAGTATCTATTATAAAAAATATTCTTAAGCAACTTGCATATTTATTTTAACAATAGTGGATCAAAGTATAATGTAATGATTTTACGTCACTATTACTAACCACTTAAGCTTTTAACACTTATTGTATTAAGATTTATTGTACATATTATATATTGTTAAGCACATTATACATAGTTTAGTTCCATTAAAAGTTATCCAGTAATATAAATTCGTTCCTCCTAAAAAAGGAAAATAAATATTCATAATTATTTTTAAAAGTTGTAAAAATAGTACACACTAGAAATTTTTTGTCTTTATCAGTATATAATAGATATTCAAAATTCTTTATAAAAGTTGAAAAATAGTATATATTAGAAATTATATTTTAAGATTAACAAGGACACGGTATCATCAATGTCAGGTGAAAAACCGCCATTCAAAATACAAAACTTATTCTATGCTTGTTCTGTTTCATCTACGAAAGACGTAACTGTGATCTTTTTTGCCGTAATACGAGAAATCTTTCAATTAAAAAGAGAAACAGTAACCTCTGACTTGCTGGCAGACAGAGTATTAGATTTATAGCTATATATTGGAATTTCAGTAAGACTCAACCAAAAACGAAGAAAAGAAAATAACTTCAACCGTAGCTAAAAGGTCTGACGGAACTGAGTTTTTTTTTCGAGCAATATCACCGAAGAGAAGAAATAGTAATATTGACATTCTATGTTATTGTGTTACATTGAAACAAAAAAGAGAAAACAAAGGTTTACCATTGGCACAGATGGAAAAAAATACAATGAATGGGAAAGCTTATTAAAAAAATAATAACAATGTATCTTCGCAAAAAAAAGTGACACTGTTACCTTATTTAATAAAGGATGGCCGATGCAATGAAAAAAAAATTTTGAGGGATTTAGGGAAGATTATTTCGAAATTGGACAAAAACTGAAAGTTTGTTTAATGGAACAAAATTTCGAAATTGAAGGCCATTGCCATCTTTCGAAACTTGCTTTCAAACAAAGATTTTCGATTTCACAAAAAAGCGAAATAAAGAAAATAATAAAATATGAAATTTTAAAGTATAAAAATCAAGTATAAAACTATTCATGTCTAAAGATATTCTTAAAAATCTCGCATATTTACTATAATAATAGTTGATGAAAATTATAAAGTATAATGATTTTCAATCACTATTACTAAACATTTAAACTTTTAAGACTTATTGCATTTTAATTACAGTGACATAAAATTATTTTAAGAGCTATACATATGAAATGCATTCTTTCATTTCTATGAAACATTGTCCACTAATATAAATGAATACTCAAAATTCTTTTGTTTTATTCAGTATATATAATAGATAATTTCAATATATATAATATGACATATACTTTCAAATGAAGAATATATATATATATATATATATATATATATATATATATATATATATATATAATAAATTGAAAACTAATATTGTAAATTTTCTACATTATTCTTTTTAACAATAATTTAACAAATGGCATCAATCAATATTTTAAGTGGGCGTCATCTGATGACTTGAGAATTAGTCACCAGAGGACGCCTATATAGTATTTTATATAAGTGGATGAGTAATTCAAGCAATTTAAAAACCAAAACACTAAAAGGTAAATATTTTACCCTGAATATATTAAATTATTCCAAAAAATTCGTGACCTGTAATTGGCAAAAACTTTTTTTTTTTTTTTAATAATTTTTTAATTAAATGAAACTTTAATTTTTTATTGGCGTTAGATTTTAACGCCACCAGATGGCACTCACCTTAAAAACTGATTGACGCCATTAGTTAAGTTATTAGAGAGTTTTTGCATACCGTACTTTAGAAATACGGTATTTTTTCTCCCTAGCGCGCATGCTCATAGGAAATTGCGCATGCGTATCTGTAATAATGTTTCCTATGAGCATGCGCTGGGGAGAAAAAGATACCGTATTTCTAAAAGTACGGTAAGCAAAAACTCTATTGTTAAAAAAAGAACAACGCAGAAAATTTACAGTAATAGCTTTCAATTTATTTTTCAACAATATTATATATTTTTAAAACATGACAACTGATTAAAAGTGAAATAAAATATTGGAAACGCTTCGAAAGAATTATTGCTTTAATTAGGCTATTTAAATTGTTTAAATCTAGTTATTTCACATGTCAAACTTTAATTCTACACAGATAATTCTTCTCAAATTTACTAAAATTAAACATGTTCTTTTTTTTCTGTAATAAGGCAATACCGTCTCATATCTGTAAGTATTAAATTCGATTATGTTTGTTTTTTTAATTTATCATGTTAATTTTTGTGAATAAATTTCTATAATTTTTAAAACTTCAAAGATTATAAGGAATTTCATTAATTCTTACATTATGTTTTAACAATAAAATCCTATTATAGAAATATTTTACTTAACTTATTATCGTGTTAGAATTAAAAAAAAAAAAAAATGTAGAAACCCATTATATAGAGGTTGTCTCTAATTTCACATTACTAATGATGACATAGAACTAACAACATAGGTTGGACTAATAATGACATATTAGTCCTAAATATGTCATTTTTTTATTTCAAGGCTTTTATTATAACAAAGTGTAATTTTTTTAAACATTGCTCGAGTATTTCAAAGACTATAAATAAATATTAAACAAATTTAAAAATATAATCAACTGGGCTGATATGCATGTTACTCATAAAATTTAGAATTTACTGTAAGAACAAAACGCATAAAAGCAATCTTAAAAAGTAAAAAGAAACAAAAGAATTTTAAACGATTTGCTTTTCTAGAAAAATCTCGTTTTCATTTTGAAAAAATATTTCCTTGCTTTTACCAGACGTTCTTTTAGAACAAGTTATTAATTTTTTTGAATTAATTTTTTTATTAAATTATTCAATAACTATTCTTTTATTTAAAAAATTGTAACAGGATGGGATGATATACAGGTTACCCATAAAATTTAGAATTTAATGTAAGAACAAAACGCATAAAAGCAATCTTAAAAAGTAAAAGAAACAAAAAAGAATTCTAAACGATTTGCTTTTCTAGAAAAATCTCGTTTTCATTTTGAAAAAATATTTCCTTGCTTTCATCAGACGTTCTTTTAGAACAAATTATTAATTTTTTTAATTAATTTTTCATTAAATTATTCAATAACTACTCTTTTATTTAAAAAATTGTAAGGATGGACTGATATACAGGTTACCCATAAAATTTAGAATTTAATGTTAGAACAAAACGCATGATAGCAATATTAAAAATAAAAAAAACTATAGATTTCCAAACGATTTTTTTTTTTTCAAAATCTTGTTTTCACTTTGAAATAAAATCGTCTTTGCTTAGACCAGACGATCTTTTAAAATAATTTTATGTTATTTTTATCACGAGATAATAATTATATAATTAAATAACATAAAATTATTTTAAAAGATCGTCTGATAAAATTTATCAATGAATATCATCAATAAATATCATCTATAAAAGTTCGTGAAAGACATTTAAATGAACAAAAAAAAAAAAGAATAGCTCGTGAAAAAATTATTAAACATTAGGCACAAAAAGTTCGTGAAATAAATTTAAATAAACCAATAGCTCGTGAAAGAAATTAAAAAAACAACTTATATGAAACGTTGAAAGACGACGGGAAAAAAAAAAAAGAAAAGAAAAGAATCCTGGTATTTTGGAAAACGAAAAATCCAGGTTTTCAAAACAATACCCATAATATTATGGATAATAAAGTTTACAAAAAAATCCAAACATTGAGAATATATCTGGAAAAGTTAATCAATTTAATTAACATTATGAATCAATAAAATATATTAATAAGGCAATCCAAAAGAAATTAAGAAACTTTTAAGATACGATTAAATATTTTTCATCTTCTATTTTACGTTTCGAAAAGACTCAAGTTCCGTATTTTTAAGTCATTTATTCTGAATAAATAGGAAGTTTCCCTATAAAAAGCATCAAAAACAGCCCATTCTGTATATTAATAGTAACAAAAGCTGTGTTTTTTCCTTTGAAACTGTGATACGGACTTGACCCTCATTCGTTGTCATGGTTACGGTGATTGATAGCGAGTTAAGCTTATTATCTTAAAGCCAGCTTGAATTTTTCTGCAGTGCTAAGTGAAAACTAATTATGCGACTCCATTTTAATTTGCATTTTTGCTACCGTGGAATAAGTTAAAAGGGAATTGAAACAAGGAATTTGTCATTTTTCTTCAAGAACAAAAATATAATTACGTTTTTACTGCAAAATGTCTGACAAATAACGTTTTTTTTTTTTTCTAATTAAATTTTAATGCATGCAGATAATACCTTTATCCATTTTAAAAGGTACTCTAATTCTACTTCATTGTAAAAATGTTTTTTTGTTTTAAATAAACTAAAGATCTGCAGAAAATTAATTATTTATTTTTAAAAAAAAATCTTATTTAAGAAAATAATGAGGGTTCCTAGCATATCAGTTAGGATTTTTATTTTATTATTTTTTTTTAAATTAACTTCTCTTCTCAGTTGACATTGCCTTTTGCAGCTTTTCTGAATTATTTATTAGCTTTTTCAATTTTCAAACTGAATACCTGTGCTGATTTATAAAAGGAACATTTCTACTGGAAGGAAACTAATGAATATACCCAGTTTTTCAATGTTTTGTGTTTGCTCAAAATTTATATGGCAACAAACTCGAATGCTGTGCAGCAGATATTCTATTTTGAATCCTAGATAACGATGAATCTGATACAATGTCACATCCTACCAGCGAATGACAAAAATTTTTTTGTTCAAGTTTGTAGCACTGTTAAATTTTCTTATAAAAAACCTGTTATTACCTGTTAAAAAATATGGGTATTATTTTGGGTAGTGGAGTTTTTCATGTCCTTGGTCAGTTTTTTCGTTTCCTTGATCACTTTTGATATTTTTTTCATTGGTTTATTTATTTTTGGTTTATTTTTTTAATTACTTTCATGAGATATTCTTGTTGGTTTTTATTTATTTTTTTTTAAAATTATTTTCATGAGCTATTCTTGGTTTATATATTTATTTAGTTTTGGTTTATTTTTATTTTTTTATCTATTTATTCTTATTATTTTCTGTTTATTTATTTTTGGATTATTTTTAAAATTACTTCCATGATCTATTGTTATTGGTTTTTATTTATTTATTTATTTTTAAAATTGTTTCATGTTTATCTATTTATTCTTATTGGTTTATCTGTTTATTTATTTTTGGATTATTTTTTTTAAAATTACTTTGATCTATTGTTATTGGTTTATTTATTTATTTATTTTTTTAAAATTGCTTTCATGTTTATCTATTTATTCTTATTAGTTTATCTGTTTATTTATTTTGGATTATTTTTTAAAATTACTTTCGTGAGCTATTTTATTTATTTATTTATTTTTTTGGTTTATTTTTTTAAAATTACTTTCATTCTTATTGGTTTATTTTTATTTAGTTTTGGTTTATTTTTAAAATTACTTTCATGCTTATCTATTTATTCTTGTTCGTTTATCTGTTTATTTATTTTTGGATTATTTTTTAAAATTACTTCCATGATCTATTGTTATTGGTTTATTTATTTTTTAAAATTGCTTTCATGTTTATCTATTTATTCTTTTAGTTTGTTTATTTATTTTGGATTATTTTTTTTAAATTACTTTCGTGAGCTATTCTTATTGTTTTGTTTATTTATTTATTTTTGGATTATTTTTTTAAAATTAGTTTCATGAGCTATTTTATTTATTTATTTATTTTTGGTTTATTTTTAAAATTACTTTCATGAGCTATTCTAATTGGTTTATTTATTATTTGTTTTTGATTAATTTTTAACTTTACTTTTATGGTTAAGCTATTCTTACTGATTTATTTAAATTTCTTCCACATGCTTTTCATAAAATCGTTTGGAAATAAAAGTTTTTATTTTTTAATATGTTTTTTTTTCAATTCCTTCTATTAGCTCACACTCTCCCTATATATATATATCTTGTTCAAATTTTCAATCGTTCAAAAATACTTTTTATTCATCCTTAACTCAATTAATATCCAGTTCACTAAAAAAAAATGGATTTGAACTTATTTTTTTTAACTTGTAGTGGATGACACTGATGTTAATTCATTCATTAAATTTAATTCATTAATTTTATTTTTTTTTTTTAAAGTTGCAATATATCTATTCATTCATTAAATTTAAAAAATGAATGAAAATTATTTATTTTTTGAAAAAAAGTAGGGATTGGCATTTTTTTTTATATCTTGTTTTTTACCAATACGATAACTGATGAACATAATTTAAAAAAATGAATATGAAAATTTTTTTCTTTATTTTAAGGCTGCTGCTATGCGTTTGTATACATTAAAAAAAAAACTGTAGGAATTGATTAATTTGTTTAATTTTTTTTTTTCATATAAATAACAAATTTTTTTAATTTTTTCTTCTGAAATGATTATTTAAGGCACTTGTTTTTGGTTTATGGAATGCTCATCCAAACATACCCATTTTTCGGTTTATGGAATGTATATATACCTATCTTTAGAAGCCTGTAAAGATACTCTATATGTAGAACTGTTCTAGCATACCTTATCTTTACCAGTTCTCTAACGGATACCTTATTTTTAGAGCTCCTTTAGAAGCCAAGCCTACCCTATTTTTGGTTTATGGAATGTATATATACCTTATCTTTAGAAGCCTGTAAAGATACCCTATATGTAGAACTGCTCCTAGCATATCTTATCTTTTCCAGTTCTCTAATGGATATTTTTAGAGCTCTTTTTTTTTTGGTTTACCAGTGCTCTAAGAATACCTTATTTTTACAGTTCCTCCAAACATACATTACTTTTTAACAGGGATATATAGAACTTTAACAATCTTTAAAAATACCTTGGCTGTTATAAACATATCCTACATTTAGCACTAATAAATGGATACCTTATCTTTAGCATTTCTCTAGAGTACCTTATTTTAAGAAGTACCATAAGTACCTAAGTACCTTCCTCGGAGTACGTTAGTTTCTCCAAGCATACCTTATTTGATAAATGATAATAAAAATGGTTGTTCCAAGCACGTTTGAGTATTTTAATGTACAACATAAACATTAAAATATTTCATGTTAAATTTGTTTTGTCCAATTTTGAATAACTTCAGACATCAGTTGTTTAAAAAATTAATTAAAATTTGATCAAAAGAAACACACGCTGTTAACAATAGCGAAATCACCATGAGATAAAAAATGAAAGTGAAAACTTGTTATCTCCAAATGGGGATTACGTTCTATTGAAACGGAAGATTTATCTCTCAGAGATGTCCTCAGAAAGCAAGGCCGTCTGAAGGCGTTTCGGAACTGAACAATTCACGGAAAGTTAACAGAAGTTACTAAGTAATCGACGATTAATCTTAACCACGCCTTGCATTCATGTTTACTGTAACTTCATTGTAAAGTTTTTTAGGTTTATAATAATATTTGATGAATTTTCTGGTTTATTTGACAACCGTTGTTACGACCAAATCTCAACCTGATTTTGTTTCAACCTTAAATAAAGATTTTTTTTCTCATGAACATGTAGAAAAAAAAAGAGTGATTTTCTCTTTTGTCAGAAGATAAGAGATTGCAAATTTTCTAGTTTTTGTTATAAATTTCGAAATGTTTTCTTAACTTTTTAATCTTCGAAGTTCTAATTATAATCCATCATCTATAATAATAAGTCTTTTTTTATCCTATAATCTATTTCTTCTTATCTGATTTGTAGCTTAAAATTCCCGGAAAAAATGTTTTAACTAAATATTAATTTAAAAAAAAAAAAAAAATGGCCATCAGATTTTCCCGTTGTCCGATGATAACAAGAGTTAAACATTAACATGAGTAATTAGTAAGGCTATTTTAAAAAAATAAGGTTAAATATTTGCAACATTGGTTTTGAATTTTTTTAAAAATAATATTATTATATTCTTAAAAAATAAATCCTAATATATTAAAGGTGAAGAATATTATCGTGAGTTCTTTAATAATAATGACCGTTTTACATTAAATTTACTATTATTAAAGCAAGTTATTTAAAATCTCAAACTTATAATTCTGTACATTTATATTATTTTAATAAAATATTATTAGTAATCACTCATAAAATTATGGGTATTGCTTTTGACAGAAGAATTTTTCTTTTCCATGATCAATTTTTTTCGTGTCCCTGATCACTTTCAACATTTCTTATTGGTTAACTTTTTTAAAAATATCTTACATAAGCTATTCTTATAGGTTTATTTAAATTTCTTTTACAATCCTTTTTATACAGAATATTTTTTAATTTTTTTTCACGAAATTTTATCATGCATAATATTTGTCTAAATTTCTTTCTTCTATTAATAATTAAATAATTAAATAATGTAAAATTGTTCTAAAAGATCGTCTGGTGAAAACAAAGAACAATTTTATTCCAAAGTGAAAACGAGATTTTTCAAGAAAAGAAAATCGTTTGGAATTTTATAGTTGTTTTTATTTTTAATTTTTAAGCTTTTTATTATTATTAAATTCCTTCTATTAACTCACATTCTCCCTTTATATATCTTGTTCAAATTTTCAATCGTTCATAAAATACTTTTTTATTCATCCACTCAAGTTCAAATACAATTTTTTTAACTTGTAGTGGATGACGCTGGATGTTAATACAGCTTTTCAAATATTAATTCATTCATTAAATGTAATTAATTAATTTTAGTTTTTTTTAGATTTAAGTTGCATGTATCTACCAATAGAGGGCGCCAGATAAACTTCAAAAAATGAATGAAAATTATTTATAAAGGACTTCCTGCAATATAATGAGAAAAAAAGAGAAGGAATTGACTTAAAAAAAAATTTTTTTTTTTTATTATTATTTATTTATTTATTATTATTTTTTTTTTTTGCTTTTTGTTCTTACATTAAATTCTAAGTTTTATGGGTAACTTGTATATCGGCCCAGCATTATTATGATTATTTTTTAGTTTTATATTATTCCATATTTTTGTATTAGATGTAAATGTATAATATGAAAATACAACTACAGAAATGGAATTTCATCAATTATAAAAGTTTTAAACATTGTTTTATGGGTAAAAAATAAAATTTTAAAAGTTATTTTAATCAAATGTCAGTGACTTTTATATATTTAATCGGGCTTTTTTTAATGAATTATTGTTGACTCTCTAATTTTATTATTTATTAATTTATTATTATTTTCCCTTGCTGAGATTTGGGAGAAAAAAATATACGAAAAATTTATTCAGTCGAGGAAAAAATAATCCAAAAAGATAGCAGCCAATTTATTTTGTAATTAGTTAACACAGTAAAGGGGCTTCCTTAAAACTAATAGAACAACTTTCGCAAAAAAAATTATCGGTATCTTAAAACTGAAATCTTTTTCACCATTAGCTTCTATAAATTGAATTCATTTTAATGATATTATTACGTGCTTTCAACTTTAATGTATTTCGAAGATAATGATATTTTTAAATTAAGACAAGCGAAAATACCATTAAAAAATTTTTATTTAAAAATATTGTTCCGAGTTTATCAAATTTTCTCATGTTTTTACATGGTGAAAATCCACTGATATTAATCCTTTAAGTCCACTAAAAATTAATCAAAAATAATTAAAAATTAATTTAAAAATCATATTAATCCACTAAAAATTAATCATTTAAGAAAACCTGGACTGAAATGCGTCCTGTTCCTGGTGACCATCTTGTTTCTAGTCCACGTTTTCTTTGTATACAATTGGGCACGTTAACTCATATTCGAATCCGCAGGTGGCGTGAGTTACATTCACTGATTTCAGAAAAGTGTAGTGTTATTAGTATGTAGTGTGCAGGTCGGGCAATAAGATCGTAACTGTGTAGGGTTGGGTTGAAATACTTAGAGCACAGGTTGGAGATCTCACAGCATTTATTGACAAACGCACAAACACTACGCACAAAACAACTCGAGATATACAATATTTAACACATTTAAGGACAGATAATTATAGATTCATGGAAGAATGCCGAAAACCGATACTCGGCTACGCGCAGGGAGTGCGAAATATACTTCCTCTTTGGGTGAGAATCTGTAGGCCAACTAATACGGATAGTTGTGCTTATTATACTTTCTCTCGGGGTGAGAGACTTTAGTCCAACTAAACGGTTCTCAGCGGAGAGCAGGCTTACGCTCTACTTCCTTTCAGGTGAGAGCCTCCTGGTCGACTGACCATTTCTCCTGAACTCCACAGGTTGCACTCTTTCCAGCGTATAGGAGGAAGCATTGCTACAAGAGATTCATTCTCAGTTATACCGGGTAATTTTATTATGTAGCGTTCACTAAATGCAATAGAAGACTCAAATTTATCTTCAACACTTATATTATCTGAAAAATCAGGTAGAACTCTCTGTTATTCTGTTTCCCAAAACTGTCTAACAAAATCACCCCTGTTGCTAACTATTATGTTCATGGTGACATATATCTATAGATTCGTGGAGGGATTCCGCTTCAAAGCCGAAAATCCGATACTCCGGTACGCGCAGAATGCGCAACATATACTTTTTCTCTGGGTGAGAGTCTAACTAATCTAACTAATGCATCGAGAGAGTATAGAGTCTAACTGTAGTCTAACTAATGCATCGAAATGCGCTAAATATATTTCCTCTCTGGATGAGAGACTATAAACTAAACGTTTCTCAACGGGAGCGCAGGTTGCGTTGTACTTCCTCTCAGGTGACAACCTAGAGGCCGACTGACCATTTCTCCTGAAGGCCACAGAGGACGTTATTGCCAGTGTGTCGGTAGAAGCAGTAGAATATACACATGTACATCGGTAGTATATACACATGCACATGTATATGTTTGTTGGCATACATGTATATTTAATAAAAACATATATACATCTGATATGAATTGTATTCTTTATTATCTTTTTATCAATATTTCTAAACTATTTCACCATATGCAAATGTATATGTTTGTTTAAATACATGCATATTTAATAAAAACATATACACATGCACAATACATGTATATTTAATGTATTGCGCAATACATGTATATTTAATAAAAACGTATACACATGTACATGTATATGTTTGTTTGCATACATGCATATAATTTAATGCATGTTAAATCACTTGCATTCGATGTATACGAGTTCGAATTTCTAATACATTGTGTCAATATCTCGATCAATTTTTGATATGGAAGGTCATTTAATCGTAATTTTTTGTGTAAAAAATAATCGCAATTAATATTTCATGAACAGAGTCAATTTAAAATGCATTCCAAGATGCCCATCCTTCAATTCCCAGTAGACAAAAAAGAAAGAAAGAAAGCCTCAAGAATTTTCTGCGAAAACCGGACTCTATAATTACAGATAACGGGACTCTTTTCTTTTATTCATATATCAGCATAAATTGCATAAAACAGATTACGCAATCGTTTGAAATATTTCATCAGTTTACGAGATATTCAACTTGATTTTTAATCGGGAGAAAATAAAAACATAAAACAGCAAGACAACGTTTTTGATGAATTTAGTGTTTTATTTAATGCATTTAGTTTTTAACTTAATGAAAAGAACATCAATTTTTCCTACTGCAGCTGGCAGATACTTTGACAGACTTTTATGCCATAAACAAGGGCTGCACCGTTGTTACTCATTTAGTACTACGCAGGGGCCACGTGCAGCTTGTATATAAGCTACAAACGCGGAGTAACATTACCTTTGCAACGCTCTACGATCATATTAAACTTGGACGAAATTTTATTTGGTTGTTGCTCTACAATCATTTTGTGAACACTTTAGACTAGTTAGACTGGGACCTACACACTTCCGAACCACTCACAAACATCCATGCCACCAGCAGGATACGAACGTGCAGCCAGTGAAACCAAAGGTCAGAGTGCTAGTCAATTGGACATCCGGCCCGCGCCAATGAAGAAGATAAACTGATATAACTATTCTACAAAACTAGTTAATTAACACATTTTAGTTTCTATATTGCAAAGAATGAAAAGCTGTAATCCATGTTTTAAATAAATGGTTCTGTTGCGCACATAAAATTTATTATAAAAAAGTATCTGTTCATTTTTGATTAGGTGAAAGATTAAAAATGCGAATCTATTATGTTTATAACTATCGTTTTTCTCTACAAGTATGCTACAAAAATTAATTTGATTAATTGTTAGGCTTTTGCTATTGTTTAATATTTTTATAAATTATGACTTTCTTTTCATTATATCTAGGAGCGAAAACTATTTCAATAACTCGTTCTGTTCTTAGATATGAAGCCGTTTATCAGTTACATTAATTAACTGAGTAAAATTGCCTTGGAAAAAAAAATATCAACAAAAGAGTATTTTAATCTAGAAAACAAAAGCACATTTTTAGAAACATATAGTAATTAATTAGTACAGCGCAGTTTTAATAATTAACTAGACAAAGAAAGGATTACAGCTTTATTAAAATGAAGATAATTGTTTATTATCGATTTTAATTAGTGTAATTATAAAGGAATCCTTATTAAAGAAAATGAATCTTTTAAAAAATTAATTACAAGAATGTAAAATTTGCGAACTACTTGTAGAAAATAAGTAATTAATCGAGATATTTTGATTGCCATGTTTAGCTTGAAAATTTCTTGTTTTGAATTGAGCCAGTAAATAAATATTGAAAATACATAATAAGTTAAAACATTCAAGGAAAATTTTCCAAAATAATTTGAAAAATAATGATAAGCTTAGTTAAAGTGAAAGCCTTAATTGTTTACAGACATATTTGAGGCGACACGAACATAAATTTTGTCAGTTAAAATAAACATTAGATATAAATTTTTCAGTATAATTATTGTCAACAACGCATACTTTAAAATATAATTACATATTATTGACTATTTTAAATCAATGCAAAAATTAAGAGAAAAAAAAAAAAATTATGTTAGCCCCTTTTAAGGAAAAGGTGAAAGTAATTTATATAAACATTTTTTCAAATAAATATGGAATAAAACAATATTTTTCCAGATAAAAATGTTTTTAGTTTATACACTCAAAATAATTAATTTTGCTAAATTAAGAATTGCAAAATGCCACGAAAATAGTATTAATAATACTCTTTACCCGACAACGTTAAATGCTATTAATAATACTGCATCATTATTAATAATAATGCTATTATTAATAATAATCCAATACATTTAATAATACATCATTATGCTATTAATAAGGTATATTGTTGTATACATTGTCCAAAATTAAAGTTTTTAATAATAATATTTTCCCGACTATCTTAAATTTTATTAATAATAATCCAATACATTTAATAATACGTCATTATGTTATTAATAATGTATGTTGTGGTATACAATATTCAAAATTAAATATGTTATTAATAATAATAATGTATCTATTGTTAATGTTATTAATAGTGTATAATTGTGGTATACTGGCACCCACAAATTTGGGACCTGAATGGCCGAACAGGTTTTGGGTTCATAATTAAATATGTTATTAATATGCAGGAGCCAAAGCACAGTCCATCACAACAGAAGCTGCCAATCATGAGTTTCGGGGCTTGGGATAAGAAACAACAACAACATCAGCGGTGCCATAAGTTTCCATAAGGGGTTGGTGTGTCAACGGTGCCATGGATGTTTGTAGTGGTTCGAATCCCCTTTAAACCGTAAGTCCCGGTCTAATATGAAGTAGATCGTTGGCCGTAGGGCTCACAACCATACCCTGTAAAAAGACAACGTCTCTTGTCTCGAAATCTGCCAGTAGACAGATGACCTTGACCCACTATGGTGCTATTGTGTCAATGAAGCAGATTAACTAAAATAGTTATTCTACAAAACTAGTTATTGTCATGATATTTTAATTTTTATATTGCAAAGAATGAAAAGTTTTAATCCATATTTAAAAAAAAATGATTCTGTTGCATACATAAAATTTATTCTAAAAATATTTGTTCGTTTTTGAATAGGTGAAAGATTAAAAACCCGAAATCTATTATGCATACAACAATCTTTTTCTTTACATGCATGGTGAAAAATTTAATTTGATTAATTAATTGTTAGGCTTTTTGCTATTGTTTAATATTTTTATTAATTATGACTTCCTTTCAGTATATACAGGAGCGAAAATTACTTTTAAATAAAACTCGTTCTGTTCTTAGATATGAAGCCTTTTATCAGTTACATTATTAGCAGAGTAAAATTGCCTTGAAAAAAATAGTAACAAAAGAATAGTAACAAAAGATTATTTTAGAAACGTATAGTAATTAATTAGTACAGCGTAGTTCTAAAAATTAATGAGAACAAATAAAGGATTACAGCTTTATTTAAATGAAGATAATAGTTTATTATCAATTTTAATTAGCGTAATTATAAAGGAATCATTATTAGAGAAAACGAATCTTTTTAAAAAATTATTTGCCAGAATGTAAAATTGTGTATTATTTTATTAATAACAATCCGATACATTTAATAATACATCATTATGCTATAACATTATTCAAAATTAAATATGTTTCTAATAATAATCCATGCCTGTTTATCTTAAATGTTAATAATAATAATGTATATCTTATTTTTATTAATAATAATTAAATACATTTAATAATACGTTATGTTATTAACAATGTATATTATATATATATGGTTCAAAATTAAATGTTATTAATAATAATCCAATACATTTAATATTACATTCATTATGTTATTAATAACTCATATTGTATACATGATCCAAAATTAAATATGTTATTAATTATAATCCATACACGTCTATCTTAAATATTAATAATAATAATGTATATCTTAATGTTATTAATTATAATTCAATAGATTTTATAATATATCGTTATACTATTAATAAAAACCCCTACACGACTATCTTAAATGTAATTCATAATAATAATGTATATTTGGTATAATAATAATATATTGGTAACGACATCCAAAAGGAGAAGTCTGACTTTACCCCACCTGGCTATACCCCTGGATACTGGGAACTCATTTTAATCGCCTTTATGGTATGCATGGGGTACAGTGGGGATATTCTAATCCGGATCCACACGGGAATCTATTCGATTTTTTAATGTTAAAAAACATTTTCATTGCAACCTATGAGACTCCGCCTTCTGTAAGTAGTACTCTTTGGAGTTGATCATCTAATATTAACTACAGAAGAAGAACTAGTAATTATATCCACTGATTGTGGATTGGAGATTAAATACAAGAATTGCCTCTTGAAACATTTTGAATTCCTATAAAAGAATAGTGCTTTTCAGTATCTGAAAAGGCTTTAAAAAATTTTACTACAGTTTTCAACGCCATATTTATGTGGATTTTCCGCTCTACGGTCATTTTGTGCATACTTTGGGGTTAATTAGACTGGAACCTCCGAACCACTCACAAACATTCATGCAACCATCAGAATTCGAACCTGAAGCCTCTGGTACCAAATGACAGAGATCTAGCTAATTTGGTCAGGCCACAAGGCCAGAGAATGTTTTTTAACATTGAAAATCACATAGATGCCCGTGTGGGTCACGGTTAGAATAGTCCCCTCTGTAGCCCATGCATGCCGTAAAAGGCGACTAAAATGGGTACCCAGTACCCAGGGGTATAGCCTGGTGGGGTAAAGACTTTTCCTTCTAGGTGGCGTTACAAATATACGTTAGGATTTTCTACCCTCACCATAATTAAGAGTCAAAAGAAAGAGATATTGAATGTAATGAAGAGGAAATGAGAGTTTGCCGTTCATATATATAGCTCAAACAATGAAGGACACATCAAGCTCATGCTTCTCATAAATGCAAGAATAAATAAACTTAAGGGGGCGTTCAATTTGACATTTTTAAGCATTTTTCTTGTAATATTTCACTTAACTATTATTTGTATATAGTGCACAAACTATTCTATAATCATTTGTAGGATTTCAAATGCGGCCCGACTTCAAAAGGTTTGAGAACCAGCGATTCAATACAATATCATACATTAAATTCTTTCAGTTTGATTTATTATTATTTGTTATTTAGTATAAAAAAAAAAAAAAAAAAAAAGAATAAACGATAGTTTTTTTTTTATGTTGATAAATGACATTTTTCGTGCGGCCTGAGGCCAAGTTACATCTGTTACGCAGAACCTGCGACCTTCACAAATGTGCGCATCCCCAATTACAGCAACACGGATCAATTAATTACATTGAATCGGCTATGGTATTGGAATCAATAATAACAGAATCGTAAATGGACCTGAAGGAACTAGTAAAATATTACAATATTAACTAATAAAATGCTATTCATATGCATAATTGATCAATTTTCTCCATACTAAAGCAAAATAAATAAATAAAAATTGTTATTCTTGCGTGGTCCAATATTTTTGCCAGAACAAACGACAAGGCATCATGTATTTGAATTTCAAATAGAAATAATATATGTTTATGCAAAACGTTTATTTGAATTTCAAAAAAACCTCTTTTGTGTAGAGTTTACTAACAATCACGAATACTGTAATTTAAAGATCTATCGTCAAATTTTTGTAGGAGAAAAACTGCATTCTTAAATAGTTTTGTTGGGTTAAAAAATTGTTTATAAAAGCATGCAAAAAATTGTTGTACATGCTTTTTTTCACTTTTTTTTAAGGGCATAAATATTAAGAAATTTGACATTTGTTCGTTTCCCTTGGAAAATCGAATACGACTTTCATTGTAGATTTTTTATTATTTAAAAATATTAAATATTTAATATAATATAATAATATTTTAACATTAAATATTCTTAAGGTATATATAATTTAATAATAGTTTTAAATTAAAAAATAATAATTTATTTTTATTTTTTATATATTTAATTAAAATTAGACTTTTTTTAAATATATATATCATCCCTAGCGGCTAAGGCCGTCCGCCTGTTTTTAGATTTCGAGGCGAGAGATGTTTTTTTACGTTGTAATTTATCAGTCCTATGCCTTGCAGCCATATGAGACCGCAACCTACTGTTTAAAGTGATTCCGCCGGGACTCGAACCCGAAACCTGTGGTACTGGGCGCCAACCATAGCCATCAGAGCCCTTTTAAATTATTTTTATTTTCTTATAAGCAAAAAAGTGAAACGAGAGGTTTTTTATGTTGATAAATGACATTTTTTGTGCTGCCTGCGGTGACAAAAGTTATACCTCTTAATACGCAGAGCCTGCGACCTTCACAAACGTGCGCATCGCCAATTACCGTAACACGGATCAATTATATACATTTGATCAGCTATTGTATCAGAATAATAATAACAGAATTGTAAATGGCCCTGAAGGTACTGATAAAATATTACAATATTAACTAGTAAAATGTTATCCATATACATAATTGATCCATTTTCTCCATGTTAAAGAAAAAAATTTTTATTCTTGCGTCGTTCAATATTTTTTGCCAGAACAAACGACACGGCATCATGTATTTGAATTTCAAAGAGAAATAATATATGTTTATGTAAAACGTTTATTTGAATTTCAGAAAAACCTCTTTTTTGTGTAGAGTTTACTGACAATCATGAATACTGTAATTTAAAAATCTATCGTCCATTTTTGAGGCTGAAAAACTGCATTTGTTAAATAGTTTTGTTTAAAAAAAGTAGTAAAAGAGTAAAAAAATAGTATAGCTGCAAAAAAATTAATAGATTCTTTTTTCCACTTTTATTTCCAAGCGCATGTTTTATAAAGAAGGTTGGCATATGTTCGTTTCTTTGAAAAATCGAACTATGACTTTCAATGTACTTTTTTTATCATTTAAAATATTAAATATTTAATATAATATAATAATATTTTAATATGAAATAGTTTTAAAATATATATAACAGTAGGGCTTATATATGCTTAAAATATATATAACTGGGAACTTATTGGAGGGCCAGAGAAAACATATCCTGATCACACGGACTATTATTAGGGTGCTTCTAGCTTTTTACATTTTTATCCTTAGAACATTTAACTTGTTTTTAATTTGTTTTTCAGGCCTTTTAGTCGTTTTTGTTAAGAATGTCCGGTCTTTTCCCTTTGTAATTTTGATTTGTTTATGTGTTCTTTTTATTTTTTAGTAAATTGATAAATTGATATGGATTGAGTTAAAAATAAAACCATAGGTAACAACAATATAATAATAGTTTTAAATTAAAAAAGTAATTTTAATATTTTTCTTATATTTTTAAATAATAACGCTATCCATTTTTTAAATAGTTATATATATATATATAAACCATCGGTCCCGGTCTAATATGACTGAAGAGCGTTGGGCTGGCAACCCTACTCCATAAAAACAAAATATTTCCTGTCCAGAAATCTACCAGGAGGCATATTCCTGGACGCATGCTACAGGAATATGCTTCTTGGCATATTTCGGTAGCATTATATTTCTGGAGCAGTAGGCATATTGTTTGGCCCCTCATAGGGTGTTGCGCCACTGATGACGATGATGAAATAATATTTCAATATTAAATAGTTTTAAATGATTAAGAATTTTAAACTCTGCAAAAGTAATACATTACGCTTGTATAAAAAAATGCGAAAAAAATTGTATAAAATAACTATTTATACTTCTCTCATAAACTAAAAAAGATTGTAACAGAGTCTAGCATCAAACGTCAAAATGTATGGTGGGAATATTTCAGGTTCTCTCAATACTACAAAAATGTGGTATAGGAGAGATGGCCTTCAAAGTCCTCACGAGGGGCCCTTGTACTGTACTTGCCTGCACCTGTATTTGTCGCACATAAATGGAACTTATCAACATATGGACACGAAAATACATATCTAACATTTAAAATAATTCCGATTTAAAGAGTTACAAAAACCTATCTTATTTTTATTCTTCTTCTATTATATATGTATTATTTTTTTGTTCTAATGCAACTAACAAACACTGAACTGACAAGTTCTTAAAATCTCCACTCAAATATACCAAAATGGGCATCTGAAGTCCAAGTTTTAGAGCCATAAATCAAAATAGATCTAATAAGAGTTTTTCTCTAATTATTTTTTTTTGTTCTAATGCTGCTGGAAAACACTTTATTAGTTGTCTTGGATGCCTTAAGGCAAGCGCTGCACGTTACTCGACGTTAGTCAGCTTAGCAGACGTAACAATATCCAAGCAACGCACTACGATCCTGTTAGACCGGGACCTACGGTTTAAAGCAAGTTCCAAACCACTACAAACAGCCATGGCACAGCCGGGACTCGAACCCGAAACCTATTGTAAGTTGCGCCAGAGTTCTAGCCACTCGGCTTCATTCAGGTTCATATATGTATTATATAATTATTAAAAAATATCTATGTAGAGAAGTCATATATTCAAAAGGAAGAATTTTGTGACTCACGAATTTCATGAAATTCAAAGGAAACTATCATAAAAAATGACTAGATTAATTTAAATTGAAAAGTTAAAATATTAAATAGCTTTTAAATAAATAAATATAATAATTATTATATATATATATCATTATAATAAATATAATACTAAATAAAAAAATTTTAAATTGATATCTTTAAATTGAAGTAAAATTAAATAGTATAATATTTGTCTGTCTGTCTTTCTCTCTGTCTATCTATCCTCAATGCATGCTAAAAGTCATCGGTAGGGATGGCCTTTAAAGCGCTGCGATTCACGTTGAATCTCTTCAATCGACTCAAAACGGTGTCCCCAGAGTGATCCTTTGAGTTTAGGGAATAGTAAAAAATCTCACGGTGTGAATACGGTGATTGTGGAATAATATGGGTTTCATTTTTGGCAAAAAGTCACAAAGAATCAATGCAGTGTGAGCTGGCGTATTCAATGTTTTCGGTACCCATCGAGATTTGACACGTTCGAGACCCAAAATGGAATTGACCGATCCTTTTGAAATTCCAACATCATCAGCAAGGTCTCTAATTGTAAATCGACGATTTGCAAGCACCAAATTTTTAATTTTTGGACTGATTTTCGTCGGTTGAGGTTGAGGGTCGACCAGAGGGCTCTTCGTCGTCAACGCGTTCTCTGCCTTCTTTGAACTGTTATACCACTTCTAAACATTTCTTCCCGATATAGGAATGTTCACTGAATGCCTTCTGCAACATTCTATACCTTTCCACAAACAAAATTTAATGGAAGTTCTTCGCTCAATTAATTCAGACATTTCAAAAATCGCCGGAATCAGTTTTAGCGTCTCACAAAAGCCAAGCGTAACTCAAAAACTAATGAATATTTTGACGTCGCATTTCACACAGATGTCAAGGACAGTGCCAACCAATCTAAAAAAGAAAAAAAAAATTGAAATTCTATAAGCTCCGGAAATTTTAAATTGAAAACGGGTCTTACTTTTTGGACACAGTAGTAGAATGCACGTCAAGTTCTTTTCAACTAATAGAACAATAGCATCTAAAAATAAAAATAAATAAAAAAGCAGTATTTTAAAATGCATAAAATTTTATTTATTTATTTTTTATGCCTTTATTGCAAAGATTTATCAAATAAAAAAAAAAATGGCAAACATTTTTTTATAAAGCATTGTTTTATTTCATCTTATACCTCTTAGTTCAGAAACTGGTTAATTTATGTCAAAAACGTTTCCTTTAATTCATCCAATTGTTTTCTGTGTGTCAATCACCAAACGTTTTCGCAATTTAACGACGCAAACTTCCTCATTCCCCCATCCTTTCAGCTTCAAAAACACCCTCACTTTCCAACAATTTGCAAACGGGAGCAAATCAATATTGCTTCATCGAACAATTCCCATTCCCCGCCAAACGATTTCACTCAAGAGGACCCTTTCCCCTTTTTCGGGGCCTCTTGGAATAAACACTTACGCACTTTGGGCCCGCCGAAATCGAATTTGCGTCACTAAATTCCACGTGTAGGATAAAAGGAAAGGTTTGGAACTTGAAGCACGTTTTATAAAAGAACATTTTTCCCCTTTCTGTCAATCTGCAAAAAAAAAAAAGTAGTTATTTGTTGATTTGGGGGTGAGGGGGAAAGAAGCTTGTTAATATCTGTGACGTGTGTTAAGTAACAGAATCCACGGGCGTTAGCGCATGCGTTGTCCTTGGAGAGAAGATCTCATGGTCGCAATTAACTTTTCATTTCATTTCATTCTCCAACTCACGTGCAACCTCGACTTGGTGATAAAAGAACTGGTCGAGTCTTTTTAGTCGTATAGGTCAGTAAACTTTAAAATCCAGATTAACAACTCTATGGATGAGTTAAACATGATGTTTAGCGGTTTTTTTTTTAAAAAAAGAATTTTGTCGGTCAAATAGAACCATTTTTTTAAAAGCATTTTTGCTTTTGTATAAAGCAAAATGAATCGAAGATGTTAAAAGTTTAGAACAGGGGTGGCTAACCTGCTGCCCGTCTTGAAAATTTTTCTGGCCCGTGAGATTTATCACTTTTTACAAAATATATTTTTTTTTTATAATCGCCAAAGTAATGAAAACCAATGTATTAAAAAAATACATTATGTGTGCATCAATATCATCCAATTTTAGAAATCTTTCACAAAAAAGAAATATTTGTATTTATATATTTTTAGTGCATCTAAAGTTATTAGTGTTTTTGGTTCAACTTATACCTGCGAATCGTTTTTTTTTTTCGAAAATGAAATTGACCCAACACAAAAAACTCGCTCAAACATAACGGGCACTAACCTGCAATGCCCATTAAGATGTGCAAACACCAAAATGAAGATCGATTTGAAAAAAATTAAGTGAAAGAGTGGAGAAATACATATCACACCAGTAAAATAAATATTTTCCAATGATTACATTTATATTTATATATTTTTATATTTCATTTTTAATGTTATATATTCCTTTAGAATATGCGTTTAGTATCTTTATTATTATGTCATCTATGTTTAAATGTAAGAATAATAGTGAACATAAAAATAATAGTTCATTTGGTTTCAATTTTTCACTCCAAAACAATGTCTGTAGTGGGTGTAAATCTAATATGGGGATATACAATTTTATATGCGGCCCGTTGAGTTAGGGATGCATTTCCAAAGGGATCATTTGGGTTGGCCAACCCCCTGCTCTAGAATCTCAATAAAATGATAATTAATGAAAGCAATAATCAGTAAACTTTAAAAGCCAGTTTGACAACGCTATTGATGAGTTCAACATGTTGTTTAGTGCATTTTTTAAAAGAGTTATGTTCCGTCATATGGAACCTTTTGGTTCTTGATTTTTGAAGTATTTTTCCTTTCGTATTACGCAAAATAAATCACGGAAGTCAGAAATTTCTATAGAATCCCAACTAAATATTAATTAATAAAACCAACTACATTATATATATTTGTGCAAAATGGGTTATACTATAAAAATTTCACTTAAATGCGCTTGTTGCGCATTAAATGTTGTTACTAATCTCCCTAGTACAGGAAGGCCTACAGCAGATTCCGATAAACCCCGTCGCAGGCGACTAGTTCATGGCTAAGGGAATATTCGACTTCACTTTTGAGAGAAATCACAAGGGCTGAATACTGGCTTAATCTCAAGACAACACTCTACAGTTTGATTATACCGGGACCTACGGCTTAAAGTGGATTCCGAACTACTACAAACATCCATGGCATCACCGGGACTCGAACCCGAAATCTATGGCACCGAGCAGCAGAAGGTTAGACTCTCGGCCATTCAAGCCCAAAAGTGCTTGTTCTGTTTAGACATATTCGTGCAAAATCTCACATAAATGTTTTAGAAATGGCTCAAAATAAAATTATCAGAAGCTTTTATAGTTGAAAATAGAATTATTATTTTATATATTTATTTGTAAGATCAGATTTATGAAAAATCCTGACCTCAGTTTAGACATTTAAATTCTTTTTCTTAAAAATTCCACCATAAACATTTTTCTAAATTTCCCTGATAACTCTACTATATTCGTGACGATGAAATTCAACACGTTGAAATCTACAAACTCCCCAAAAAAAAACTAAAAAGGAGTTTTTAAACCTATAAGTATCACCTTATTGAACAACATAAGTTTTATCTTTTACAAAACATTTCCTTTTCTTCTTTTCCTCGTAAAGATTCTTGTGTTGCAAACCATTAATCTCTCTTTTTTCTTTACCAAGGGTTGCAAAGCCAGTTAATCGAACAAAGCGCCACCTATCCAGATGGGAGTTAAAGACAAATTATCGAGATCTAAGGTCTCTGAATACGCTGCCTTTTTGGCGAAACCTATTGTCATTTGTTTCTTTCTTTTTCTTTTTCTTTTTTTTTTTGGCTCCTGTTTATTTTTTATTATAGTTTTCTCGTTATTACAATAAAAGTTCATTCTTCATTTATATATATATATATATGCAGACTTCTCTACCAGTCAAACTTTTGCAGTGAGTGTCTAGGGGATTTGACAGACACAATGAAGTAATGAGATGTTTCTTTGAATGAAACCATTTAATTACACGCTATTATACAATAATATTTACATTAGTTATTAATTAAGTGCGAACATATTTCTCTCGCTACGCAGCCTGCCCCAGTCTCGCCCCTCTCGTTGTTGGCCACTACGCTTTCTTTCTTCATCTACAGAGACCTGTCCCCTTCTCGTGGGGTCAGAGTTCAAAGTTGAATACTCCCCACATTGTAAACAGGCTCTGTCAAAGACAAGCAACCGTAATGTATCGCCGCCTGCTGATTACCACACAAACAAATCCTACATATACATATATATATACTCAAGAGCCAAAACATTATAACCACACGTTAATAACGAGTTGGCCCACCTTTGGCGCACAGCTTCAACCGCCTTGGCATGGATGCCACAAGTCCTTGGTAGATGGCCAGAGCACAGATTGTACCAGATGTTTAAGCAACGGTCACGCAAATCCGAGATATTGCGAATCGGTGGTCTTTGAACTCTGAGCTGCCGTCCCAGGACATCCCAAATGTGTTCTATCGGATTGAGATCCGGTGAGTTAGGCGAACAGGACATTAACTGGAATTCAGCATCAAGTTCCTGGAACCACTCCAACACAATTTTAGCCTTGTGACAAGGGGCGTTGTCCTGTTGGAACATTCCATTTCCAGCTGGAAAAACAGAGGCCATGGGCAGGGTGCAACTGGCCCGCAATGATGTTCCGATACCCTGTAGCATTCATGGTCTGCTCTACCACAACCACGGGTCCCAGAGACGCCCAAGAGAACGTCCTCCAAAGCATAATACCGCCACCACCGGCTTGTTTGTGACCTACTGTACATTGAGGGAGCAACTGTTCGCCAGGAAGACGTCGTATCCTGACACGGCCATCGGCGTGATGAATGACAAACCGTGATTCATCTGACCAGGCAACTCTCCCCCACTGCTCCATGGACCAGTCACGATGTTCCCGGGCCCAGCGCAGGCGCAGTTGGCGATGACGCTTGGTCAGCAAAGGCACACGAGTGGGACGTTTGCTGCGTAGCCCCATATCCAACAGTGTCCGCTGAACAGTGTGCTCCGATACTATTCTACTTGGCCACTTGTATTGGGCTGTCAGCTGAGCCACTGTCTGGCTGCGGTTTCGCTTTTTTACCATGCGAGACAGTCTTCGATGACCTTTTCTTTGATAGCGTGTGGACGTTCAATACCATGTCGTCTACTGCTGGTTTCACCGTCATTCATCCATTTTGCACAAGTACTAACAACTGTAGATCGCGAACCACCCACGAGTCGTGCAGTTTCGGAAATACTTGTTCCGAGCCTTCGAGCCATTACAACCTGCCCTCTATCAAAGTCGCTTAGATCCGCAGCCTTTTCCCATCACACACAGAAGTAAGTGAAAGAATGATTCTTCAGACTCTCCAGCAGCAGTTAAATACCACTACCACCAGATCACGTGCCTTCCACGTCATCCAGGCGAGTTCATTGCAAAATGTAGGGTGGTCAAAATGTTTTGGCTTTTGAGTGTATATATATATCGGATTTTGAACATATATATACTTCGCATCTTGAACAATTTTTAAGGAGTGTGAATATTATAGTACTTTTTTCGACTAACGAATATTATTACGGTTTTGCTACACAACTTGATTGTTTTTCCATGAAACGCATGGTAATTTAGTAGTAGCGAATACTGTTTTGGTCCAGTGCCTTGGCGTTCATTGCCACAGGTTTCGGATGATGGTTTTCCGGCGGCGCCGTGGATGTTTCTAGTGGTTCGGAATCCACTTTAAGATGTCGGTTCCAGTTTAATATGACAATAGAGCATTGGTCATAAGGGGGCTGACAGCCCTACCCAGCCCCTCCTTCCATGAGACCGCATGACCAAGTGAGATAAGAAACAGCACGTTCATTTAACATTGGATGATATTGAAGATATATAATCTCCAACATCATCTAATGTTAATGGACAAAAAACGAATGGACAAGATTTCTGCAGTTTTTTAATAGAATTTTTAGCTTTAGATTGAAATGTTTGGAATATAAATAAAAGATCGCCGGGACTGGAACCAGAAACCTGTGGTACCGAGGACCAGAGCGCTACCCACTCGGCTATTCAGGCCCGATTTTATAACACTTACGTCACAAAAGAGAAATCTTCCTATTTGTGAAATATGACACAACACTTTGTTAGCGGTTTTGGTTCAACTTACAACTGAGAATCGTTTTTTCCCCGAAAATGAAATTGACCCAACACAAAACAAGCTTTAATATAACGGACGCTAACCTGCAACATCCATTACGATGCATAAATACCCAAACTGAGATCGATTTGCAGAAACTAAGTGAAAGCGTGGCGAAACAAATATCGCACTAGTAAAATAAATATTTTTTAATGATTTCATTTTTAGTGTTATATATTTCTTTACAATGTGCGTTTAGTGTCATTAATATTATATTATTTATGCTTACATGTAAGAATAACTCAATGTGTTTCAGTTTTTCACTCCCAAAAAAATGTCTATAGTGGGTCTAAATCTAATATGGGGATATTTGCGGCCCGAGAAGTTTTGATGCATTTCCAAAGTGGCCCGCAAGATCATTTGGGTTGGCCAGGCCTGGTATAAACCTTGAAGAAAACTTTGAAAAATGGCATAATGAAACCCACTGACAGAATCTCTACCACATCCATTTATTTTTCCACATAATGATTCTAACACACGCGGAAATGCTGCAGTGGGAAATTACTCGGGTCATCCCTGCACGCTTTCTAGATACGCTACCGCTGAGTTAAATATTCTAAAACATTCTTTATTTAACTAAGAGGTGAAGCTTCTCGGTTTAGTATGTGACAAATGCCCTCACATTATGTTTACTCAACAACCCTAATTGCAGGATCATATTTTGAAGAAGAATATGCTTTGCTTTTAGACAGACAAGACAGCTGTCTTACGGCAACAGACTTTTGTACAAAAAGTGTTTTCCAACTTTTAAAATTGTTCTTGTCTTTAATGTTCTGATGTGAAATAGATTAAAATAACAATGCTGATTAAAATTATTATAATAATGGCTTTTATAGAAAGAAAATTAAGAGAGAAGTGCGTGAGATGTTCTTTACCATTTTCGAACAAGGCCATTGCCAAAATATTTTACTGCGTCATAAACCTTTATGCATTATTTAATGAAAAAGAATCCAGTCTTTTTATGCCACGCCTTATTTTTACGTGCTAAAAACAATTATATTTTTTTGTCATCTTACAGCCATCTTCAATTAAACAATATTTTTCAATTAAATTGACAATTGCTTTAAAAATCTTTGATGCACAATCCATACCATTTTTTTTTTTTTTTTGTTAATCTCTAAACAAGAATTTTAACAATGTAAACTGAACACACGAAATCCGATTACAAATAGTAACCCAAAAACAGAAAATTTCAAGGTTATAAGTAATGGTGTTGTGGCAACACGAGACAAGATTACTTGATAATCCCTACAAGAGGGAAATCATAGTCCGCATATTCCCTATCCGATGGGGAATAAATCAGATTAAAAATTGAATTGGATGAGGCGAGACCTCATTTTAAATCGGTGTAAACAGATTTGAAATTGTTACAAATAGATTTTTATCGATTTACAGCTGAGTTGTGCGTGTTGTCACGTAGTAATGTATTAATTGTATTAAAATGAAGTAATGAAAGGAAATTGGAATCATATTTTAAAAGACAGTCCATGAACACGCACCTTAGTAGGGGCACAATTACGCTAGTCATCAAAGGTGTTTTTCCCTTCATTATTTGGCGGCCTGATTGACTAGCGCTCTCTGACTTCGGCAACCACAGGCTGCAAGTTCGAATCAAGTTGCTAGCACTCTGTCTCTCCGGTACCACAGGTTTTGGGTTAAATTTCCAGCTGTGCCATGGATGTTTGTGGTGGTGCGTCATTTTGTCACAAAATTACGTCGAGGACTGGGTAGTGTTGACCATTTACCTGTGAGCAGCCCAATATAAATTAGCCTTAAAGAAGGCATGTCGTGGGCCGCACCGACGAAAAAGCTGTTACTCATTTAGCATTACACAAGGACCACATGTAGCTTGAAGATATGCTACAGACGCGAGTAAGACAACCCCTTCAACGCTCTACGATCCTATTAGTTCCCCTATCCCCCCCCGGTTTAAAATGGATTCCGAACCATTGCAAATATCCATGGCACCGCCGAGACTCGAACCTCAAACCTGTGGCACCGAGCGCCAGATCGCTAGTCACTCGTCCTTCAGGCTCTGGCACGTGAAAGAATTACTTAGATTCATTCCGATATTATCTAAGATAATATCAGGAAAGATCATATCTATGAGGCAAACACTTTAGACAGCTTGCAAACACTTAGACAGCTTGGTCATGGATGCCTTAAGGCAAGCGCTGCACAGATGTTACTCACTTTGCATTACCCAGAGGCGTAACTTGAAGATAAGCCACGGACGCGGAGTAACAATGCCCCCGCAACGCTCTACGATCCTATTAGACCGGGACCTACGGTTTAAAAGTGGATTCCGAACCACTACAAACACCATGGCACCGACGGGACCTCGAACCCGAAACCAGTGGTACCGAGTGCTAACCCATTCAGGTCCATATCTATGCTGTTGAAATCAACCTTTATATACATGATAAAGGAAAAAAATTCCACATTATGTTATATCGATAGGATTCCTCAAAACTACCTTTCCTCTCAAACAAAACCATTGAACACAATTTCCTTTCACAAAGTTCTTTCCAGTCGATAAATAATCGATTTCATTATAATAGTAGAGTTATTACGTTGTCAAGATTTAGTGCCTCGACGTTAAAAGGATTATGGCCTCTCTTTCAACAAAATTCTTCTAAATGGGAGTTATCAGTCTGAACATCAAATAAACGTTAAGCGAACGAGCCGTAATAGCGTCTCCATTTCTTCCGCTAACGCTACCTAATTCCGGGGAATAAACGATCGACCTTTAAAGCGAGTGTCGCAATCTATCAAACGATGCAATGTCAAATTGGGCCCCTATCGATTTACGCTTGGCAACAAAACAATTCGAAAAAATGCCACTTTGTATATGCGGACTCTACCTCACAAGTGACACTGATTGTTTTTGAAAAGAATGGGGCAAACCCTCACGACAAATTATCCAGTTTTTTCTGAAAGGTAGATATTATAAAGACGTATGGCTTTTTAACTGTAATTGTGCCAGGAAGGTTATGTGTTATTTGAAGGCAAAAGTGTTTACTCAGTAAATCGTCGCCGCTTTCAATGCCAAAAATTGTGTCAGACATAAGGTAATCTACTCATTTATATATCATTGTAAATGATGTAATCAATTACAAACCCGCTAAATGTTTCAGCAAGTTAGTTTGATATGTTTTAGTAATATGACCTCGCTAAACAAAGCGGAAATTTAAAAACATGTTTATAGAAAATTGACATATTAATAAATATTAATTAGGAAATCAAATAATTTTAATGCTCAATTGTTTTTTTCATATCATGATAAATGTAATTTGCATTCCAAAATGCTTTTGATCAAATCGCAAAATAGAAGCACTTGGGATTGGGATTTTGATGGCATTTTTTTTTGAAGCCAACTGAGCGATAACTTGCCAAACGTGGTAACCAGGATTTCTTGTATTTTTGCAATTATCTTCACTTAGATGGCAATATACTTGGCGGACAATGGCAAAAATAATTTTTGACACCAAATCCCAACGGTCCCTTCTCTGCGATTTTACCAATATTTTAATCAAAGAAATTGTAATTGTAATAAAAAAAAAAAAATTGCAATAGTTTTATTATTTTAATTTTTATTACTTTTTTTTTTTCATTTTATAAAATTATTTGCTCGATATCTCTTTTCTTTTTTGTTTATATTTAATAAACGTTTACAGAAGAACTATGCAATCGTCAAAATTATTGCAATTTAATTAATGCAATTGTTCACAATTATAATTGATAAATAATTGCTAATGAAACGTATAAACCAATTTTATATTGCAATTTAATTTCATGCAATACAAATTCTTCTTTATCATCTATACAAAAAAAAAGTTGAAGTGTCTGATTTTAATATGAACAAAATGGTAATTTATTTATATTGTAAAATAACAATTTTAGATTCTACATGAGGGTCTGATAGCCGAGTGACTGGCGTTATGTGTCACTGGTTTCGGGTTGAAATCCCGGCTGTGGAATGTTTGTAGTGGTTCGGAGTCCATTTTATAGGCAAGTAGGAGTAGGAGTGACAATCCTGCCCATTAAAAAGAAAACATCTCATGTTTCGGAATCTGCCAGTAGGCAGACGGCTTCAGCCCGCCATGAGCTGGTTGCGTCATTTTATATGAAGACAATATATGCCAAAAAAAATCAATTGTGTTTTTGCCCCACATGAACATGTCTAAAATAATTTTGCTTGTAGAATTATTGCAATAATTTAGTAGAGATATATATCTAAAATATTTTTGCTTGCGGAATTATCAAAATAATTCAGAAGAATTTTATAGTACATATTTAATAGAAATTATACGTCCAAAATATTTTCGCTTGCAGAATTATTAAAATAATTCAGAAGAATTATGTAGTATATATTTATTAGAAATATGTCCAAAATATTCTTGCTTGTAGAATCATTAAAATAATTTAATAGTATTATGTAGTATATATTTAGTAGAAATATGTGCCAAAAATATTTTTGCTTGAAGAATATTAAAATAATTTTCTAGAATTATGAAACTTGTAAAATACTTTAATAATTTGCTTGTAGAATTATTCATTTTTTTTTTTTCATATGGGCCTAGCCTGCAACAACAAAATTATGCATATGAACTGATCTACCGCTATTAATTTTTTTACGTTAAAGTTCCTCTTAAAAAGTTCCTCTTCCTCTTTACTAGTTATTATATCAATGATTAAAGATTCATTCTATAAAGTATGGACTTTTGATCAATTGAAACATCAAATATCTAGTGTAGAACTAAAAAGAATAGATTATTTAAAAAATTGAGACGAATTTAATAAAACTTTTCACAACAACACAACAAAATATAAATTAGTTTTTAGTATTACATTATAATTACTACTTCCGAAAAAAGTATCTGACACTTTACAAACAAACTGATACAAACAATACAAACAGTAACGATCATATCAGTAACGATTTCAGTTAACAGAGATTTCATTTCTGGTACTATTTTAAAAGTTTTCTAATTAATAGGAGCCCATTTATTAAATATTCTGAAGAATTTGTAACTCATTAATAACTTGTATGCTGTACAAAAGCAGCATGGTACCTTTCCAATTACGCCATGCAAAAGTAAAACTGCATTTATTACTATGTGTAACAAAACGTAAATCGATCTTTAGAAAGCAAAAAGGCTTATGCATCGAGCTATAGATCAATAAAAGCTGTCGACAAAACCGATTGTTCTTAGCAGTAACTAAGCGCCACTAAAATATATTCATTCTACTATTTTGTTTCGCATATTTCTGAAAGTTTTAAATCATCATTTATTTAGTTTGTTAATCAACTGTTAAACACGCAACTGTTTCTATTAATTGAATCTAATTTCATTTGCGTGATTCTAATCTGTATTTGGATACAAAAGCAAATGACTTCTATATTTGAACTCAAATAGTGAAGGTTTGTTTGACATTCTACTGATTTTTTTATGGGGAGGGGATTTGAATGGAAAAGGTGTCTGGCGTTCTGTACCACAGGTTTCGGGTTCGGGTACCGGCGGTACCACGGATGTTTGTAGTGGTTCGGAATCCACTTTAAACGGTAGGTCCCCGTCTAAACTGACTGTAGAGCGTTGTCTCGAGGTTTAATCAGTCTTCATTCCTCATGGTTCCCCGCCAAAGTGAAGCTGCATATTACTCTTAGCTATGAACCAGTCGCCTGTGACGGGGTCTATTGGACCTGATGTTGGCTTTCCTGCACCAGGGGGTTAATAACAACAACGTTTTTTTTGTATAGTTGATGCTAATTAGACCCGAACCTACAGTTTAAAGTGGATTCCAAACCATTACTATTACACCACACCACATCACTGTGCCTAGAGTTGAGTTGCCCCTTTACTGTTTGGGAATGATGTGGGTGAGAAGTCCGATTGGTTTCTATGACGCTCTACGGTCATATGAGACCGTAGAGCTCATATGACCGTAGGAAAAATGACTTCTCTGGCAAAATGGTTTCGTTCTGGATCAAAACAATTCTTCTTTTGTACAAAGCACTCTTTGTGAAGAAATTTTTGATTGAAAAAAGGATTGAAACATTGGAACATCCTCTATATTCCTTTGATTTAGCATCTTTTGACCTTTTCCTTTCCCAAAATAAATTTAATGGTAAAAGGAATCCATTTTGAGCCATTGAGGCTGTTAAGAAGACATCGCCACAGCTATTAAAACAATTATCAGAAAATGAACTGGTACACGCATTTGATCAGCGGAAAATAGCAATGATTGGACCAATGGCGAAAGAGCCAATGGCAAGAAAAACAACAGATCTGCCATAGGTAAGTTGTAAATAGACATCCTTTTTTCATCTAGTCCGAATAGACCTCATCAATTAATGTTTGTGCAAATGTTATTGTAATTGTTTCATTCAACAACGTTAATTTATTCAATTAAAAGAATTAGCGGTCGGTTTCTTTTAACAATGCTGTTCGACCTCGACTCTGTATGGCATTAGGAGAAGTATGGATTTTAACGCCGATTTTTCGACTCTTTGTATAGCAGGGGTTTGTTACCAGCGAGCATCCTCGTGAGGTCTGAGAACAGGTAAAAGTCGCTGGGGGCCAGATCTGGAGAATACGGTGGATACGGAAGCAATTCGAAGCCCAATTCATGCATTTTTGTCATCGTTTTCATTGATTTGTGACACGGTGCATTGTCTTGATGGAGCAGCACTTTCTTCTTCTTCAAATGAGGCCGTTTTTCCGCGATTTCGTCTTTCAAACGCTCCAATAATGCTACGTAATAGTCGCTGTTTATGGTTTTTCCTTTTTTAAGATAGTCAATAAACATTATACCATGCGTATCCCAAAATATTGATGCCATAACCTTGCCAGCCGACCTTTGCGTCTTTCCACGCTTTGGAGTCGGTTCATCACGTGCAGTCCACTCGGCTGACTGTCGATTGGACTCCGGTGTGAAATGATGGAGCCATCTTTCATCCATTGTCGCATATCGACGAAAAATTCGGGTTTATTACGATTGAACAACAAACACTGCTTAGAATCATCAATTCGTTGTTGTTTTTTGGTCGATTGTGAGCTCGCGTGGCACCACTTTGAACAGAGCTTTCGCATATCCAAATATTCATTCACGATATGTCCAACACGTTCCTTTGATATCTTTAGGGTCTCAGCTATCTCAATCCACTTTACTTTACGGTTATCAGAGATTATTTTGTGGACTTTTTTGATGTTTTCATCGGTAACAGCCTCTTTTGGAGAGTCCACTGCGTGCATCGCGTCCTCGGTGCTTATTTTGCCTCGTTTAAATTTAGCAAACCACTTTTCTACGGTTGATTTTCCTGGTGAAAGTCCGAATCATGTTTATCAAGCCAAATCTTGGCTTCAATAGTATTTTTTTTCGCCAAAAAACAATGCTTTATTAACACACGAAATGCCTTTTTATCCATTTTTTCAAACTAACAAAAGTTGCTTCACTAAAAATGTTATAACTCACATACTAATAGTGCAACAGCTTTCAAATGTATAAACGTGTCTTTTGAAGGTTAGGGCTCACTAAAAATCATAGAGCTTTAATACTAGTAGCGCCATCTATGTGTCAACCTACGAACTTATCATCCCACCTGTTAAGCATCTGTTTATTGGTGTCAGCAATTATTTAGAAGTGCTTCACAACCACAGCGCTAGGTGGCACTAATTTTAAAGCGATTTATTTCAACTCCTCTGGTAGGAAGGGTTTGCTATTAGCTGCTGATTTTAACGCCATTAAAAAGTTCAACGCTTTCAACAAGAAAAAGGTTGATTAATGTCAACCATACAGAGTTCCGTTAAATTTAGCTCTCACACTCACGGTTGCGTTATTTTTGAATTCCATATTAATTTAGCATATTTAAGCCTAAAACATTTTTTTCTCAACTCCACTTATATTGATAATTTATATCGCTTGATAGTTATTATTTATTAATATATTGGTTTTTTTTTTTTTGTATTTAATTATTTTAATAGCTTTTCTTGATGAATTTATAGATACAGAATACAGTGAATATTTTGAGAATGAAATTGCAAAAGCAATTGTCTCGATTAAGTATATGTTAGGTTACTATGCTATCCGACAATGTATATAAAATATAACACATAATACACACTTTTTTTTTATTAATTCTAATTGACACACTTTCTTAATTTTTATCAACAAAAATTGTTAAAGTGAAGTATGTTAATTAAAATTGAACAACGGTAAATCAAATCTGTTTGTAATACATTGAGAAATATTGGATAAAATATATTTCTTCTAAAATTCTTAACTTAGAATATCAATGCATCCCCTTTTTTATGCATACATTTATGATTGCGTTCTTTCCAAAAATGAATTTAAGAAATTATTAATATTTAAGTTTAAAAATTTCATACATTCAAAAGTATTTTTTTTTTTTTTTCATTAATCTTTTTTAAAGAATTTCCGTAATCTTTCATAAATAAATCTTTTAACCTTATTTTATTTTTACCAATATATTCATTGTGCTTTAAAATTTCTGACAGGTAACCATTTCTAAAAAATAATTTATCTTTTAATATAACGTTTTAAGAAAAGAAACAAAATCATAATGCGCTTTTAATTATTTTAGTGTTGTATATTGAATTAGAAAGAATTTATTTTTTTGCAGATGAAAAACAAAAGAAAACTGAATACAATTGTTAAATACAGAAAGTAAACATGCTTCCTCCTACCCACTGGCAAGAGTGCCCCTTGTGGCATTCAGGAGAAAAGGCCAGTTGGCCTACACACTCTCATCTGGAAAGAAAGTATATTTCGCGCACCCTGCGCTTAGGCGAGTATCAGATTTTCGGCTAAAAACTGGTATCCTTCCCCGAATCTATAATTATCTGTCTTTAAATTTGTTAAATAATGTATGTCTATAATAGTATGCGTGTTGGTGTTTGTACGTGTGTTAATAAAGCTGTGAGATCTCCAACCTTCCCTCAAGTATTTCAACCCAACCTCATCCAGTTAAAACCCAAAGCCAGTTTACCACCCAAATCTGGTTGCCCAAACTGCACACTACAAGAAAACATGACACAAAACGTAACATTTCTAATGGTAGATCTATTGATAAATATATTATATATTGCAATTCAAATTTCATAATGTTGATTGTATAGTATTCATGTATATAACTTAATTATACAATAAATAATTAAGATGTATTAAATGTAACGGTTAAAATTAACCGTTAAAAATATTTATGATTCTATTATTAAACACTAAAAACCAAAAAAAGTGTTATAATAAGATAAAATAACAAGCGTAAAATAAGAAAATGTGATTGTAGAAAGATGCTATCAACTTTTAAAGATAAAAGAACCTAAAATAATTAACGGAAGATATCATTCTTAAAAAAATATACTTTCATTAAATATTTGAACTACGTTAAATTCATTTAGTAAAGAGATATCGACAAAATTAATTAGGAGATAATTAAAAAAAAGTTGAGTTAAAAATTTTTCCATTAGCTTTATTATTTTTAATAACAGAATATGAAGTCGAAGTCAAACTTGAACTTCCGATATTAAGAAACAAGTAAGTATTTAATTAGAACTTTTGTAACAATTTTAATAAAAACTCTTTTAATTGGTAAGTGAAGCATGTAAAATATGCAAGAAGTACTTGAAATTGAAAATAATTATGGTCACAGATAAAACAAGATATGGAAAATTTTAAAAATTCTTTTGTTAATTATAACATCAGACATTAGGTTTATTCAACAACAATAAATATTTTTTTAATTTAACTATATTCATATTAAGGAATTGAATAATAATAAAAAAGAAACTAAATAACTAATAAAATAGAGTAAAATAATTCTGTTATATTAAAAAGCATCAGCAATAATTAATTTTTAATTTTATTGATTTACTGCATATTTACTTTCACATTTATAAAAATTAATTAATTACAAACATCTTTATTGGCGTTTCATATTTTTAATTGCCTTTGCTATGAATTACTAACGGTAGACATTTGTAATAAATTTGGTTTTAACTAGGTTGCATTGTCAGGTGTACTTTGCACTAAAAAAAAGGAAAGAAAGAGATGAATTTTTAAGGGGAACGATCCTACATTTGTGCAACATGTGAAGAAAATTTTTTTGTAATACTTAAAATTATTGTTATTTATTTAGCTTCCTAATAATAGGACAAAAAAAAAAAAAACCGTTTACAGTTATTTAATATATTTTATTAGGTTATGATATGCTTTAAAACTATGTATTTTTCAGTCTAAAATAATTTTTCTTAAACTGTTTATACGTTTTTAATATAAAACATATTTTTAATTATTAATCTGAAATATATGATACGGATTTAATCTTCATATTGTAGAACGTAACAAATTCAAAATATACTGTCCAAAATATTTTACTTCATATATAAATCAATTTTATTCCATAAAAATAGTAATCGCAATCATTATAACCTGACATTACTGATAATATTTGTTACGTATACGAACTTTACAGTCTAAAGAATAAAAGTGTGAGAATCCACAGAAAATATTTATTTTATTTAATCGCAAACAAAATTTTTATTTATTGATGAAAGAATTAATATAAATAATTATTTTAAAATTATAAAACATTAAATATAAAATAGCATTTAAATGTTTTCATTAAATTAAATGCTATTGTTTTTTCTAACAATTTTATTGTATTTCTATACAATTTATAAATTCGATATTTTTTATTTCAATATTTAGCATATTTAACAAAATATTTTTTAAATATTCCTTGATCAAGAAAAAACATATTTTTACAAATATTGATAACAAATATTTGTTAATATATATTTATAATTGTGTTACTATAATAATATAAATATGTTACAATATTTATAACAAATATTTGTTAAAATCTGCAGCAATATTTATAATTATGTTAGAATAATAATATAAATATGTTAGAATAATAATATAAATATGTTACAATAATAAAAGTATGTTACAATATTTATTATTACAATATTTGTAACAAACATACATATTGATTAAAATTCTGTAATTCTTGCTATTATTACATTTGATTCAACTTATTTTATTTTTAATTTACAAAAACATTTAAGATGAGATAAATTGTAACGCTCAGATCTTTCAGATCAAATTTCAAAATCAAACAATTAAATATTCAACAATTAATATGCGAAAAAAATGTAAAGTTATTTTTTTCTATTTGTAATTTATTTAAAAGATAAATATGATACCATAATAAAAATAACAGACAAAAGTGATATTGAGAATTTGCAATCCAAGAATAAAATATTTCTAATGATATTCGATATAAACTATTTATTTACGGACAGACCTTGAAAAAAAAAATATTTTGCACGTTATATTGATTACTTCAACGAAATTTCAGAAGCATTTTTCGGTGAATCTTCTCAAATAATATTTCGAATATCAATAATTCAATAAAAACAAATGAAAAGTTTTTTTTATTCTTGTACTAAATGGAATCATTCTTTTTTACTTCTCAGTTTTCCTGAATTTATCCCGGTTATTTTAATAGAATACAATGTCCTTGATAAATAATAACGAAAAAAAAATTTTGCCAAATTTGTATAGATTAATTCATTTGTTTAAATATTTGACATTGTTTTTTCTAACATAATAATAATGGAAAGCAATTGTTGCCAAATTTGTAAAGATTGATTCATTTTTTAAAATATTTGACGTTGTTTTTTCTAACCTAATAACAATGGAAAGAAACTGTTGCCAAATTTGTAATTAATTCATTTTTTTAAAAAATATTTGACGTTTTTTCTAACGTAATAATAATGGAAAAAAATTGTTGCCAAATCTGTAAAGATTAATTCAAAATATATGACGTTATTTTGTCTAACATAATAATAATGGAAAGAAATTGTTACCAAATTTGTAAAGATTAATTCCTTTTTTAAAAAAATTTGACGTTTTGTTTTCTAACATAAAAGTAATGGAAAAAAATTGTTGCAAAATTTGAAAAGATTAATTAATTTTTTTTTTTTAAATATTTGATGGAAAGAAATTGTTGCCAAATTTGTAAAAATTAATTCATTTTATAAAAATATTTGACATTCTTTTTTTCTAACATAATAATACTGGAAAGAAATTGTTGTCAAAATTTGTAAAGATTAATTCATTTTTTTAAATATTTGACGTTTTTTTTTTTTTTTTGTTTTTCTAACATAAGAATAATGTGAAGAAATTGTTGCCAAATTTGTAAAGATCAATTCATTTTTTAAAATATTTGACGTTGCTTTTTCTAACATAATAATAAGGAAAGAAATTGTTGCCAAATTTTGAAAGAATAATTCATTTCTTAAAATATTTGACATTTTTCTAACTAAATTATTTTCACCCTCTACTACTAAAACATACAATAAAAATATCTGCTTTAATTTGTTTATAGTGGATATTTTATTTGAAATCATTCCTTACCAAAATAGAAAATATGTAGCAAATTCAACGTTATCAAGGTGCACTATGAAAAATCAGTTACGTAATATTCGTATTATGACTTAATAATTTGAAACGAATATTCAAGAAGTGAAATTCGAGCTTTCGTTTTTTTTTTCCCTAGAATCCAACTTAAACCATTTTTTAACCTACAAATTTATCACGCTCATTCCATTGATAACACGAGATTTATCGATTATCGATGTATCGGGATTATTTCGATTTAGAGTTTCGAATTAAATTCTGAAAGCCTAAAACGTGATTATGAGAAAATTCGTTTTAGAACTGCATAATTTTTATGAATATGTTAGCCTTTTTATGATTATTGCATTTTTTTTTTTTTTAAATTTGTATTCTAAAAGATAAAGAGTTCAAGATATGTATCATTTGCATCATTTATAATTCACTAAAAAAATCAAACTAAATTTCTAGAAATAAGTTGATTCATTTCAGTCTTATACGAAAGGAAGAAATTTATTTCATAATTAAACGCTCTAGACATTATTCTTTGGTAATATCGTTTTTATTCCCTTGTCGTTTAAAACACGCTGATATTAAATTTTCAGTTGTGTTAAATACCCGTTTTGTATTTGAGTTTTAAATTATTCTTTATTTGTTTTATGTTTTTGAAATTTACATTATTTCTTTCTTTTTGTTGTTGTTTTTTTCTATAATGCAGACTGAAACCGTTGAATGATATAAAACAAAAATATCTTTTATTTACATATTTTAAAATTTTTTAATATTCTGTTTTTCAGACCAGACGATTAGGTACCGAACTCTGTTTTCTCTAGGAGATACTCTGATATTAAAATGTTGCTGGTATTTTATCTGTTTGAATAATTCATCTTTAAATTGAAAACATCAAATTTTTTTTTTTTTTTTTTACATTTCGGGAATTTAATTAATTAATTCGTGGAATTAATTGAACTAAATAATTAAATTAATTATTTAAAATAATTTAATTAATTTTTAAGTTTTTTACTCCAAAACAAATTTTATAACATATGAGAGCAATAATTTCAAATAGTTCCAATTTTTTAATATTTCTCTAAATCTCGTGTATCTTCAAATATTACATATACTGCTGTGCCCAAAAAAAATAAGACGAATTATTTTTTTTTTCAAAAACTCTTTTTATTTATTCTTCCAGATTTATTTTATCGCCTTCAAAGTAATCCCCTCCGGATACAACGCACTTATGCCAACTTTTTCCAATCCTCAATGGATGCTAAAAAGTCATCGACAGGGGTAGCTTTCAAAGTGCGCGGCGATTCACGTTGAATCTCTTCATTCGACTCAAAACAAAGTCTCGGGAATGGTCTTTTGAGTTTAAGGAATAGCCAGAAGCCTCACGGTGTGAATACGATGGTTGTGAAACGATATGGATTTCATTTTTGGCGAAAAAGTCACGAAGAATCAATGCAGTGACAGCTGGCGCATTCAGTGTTTCCGGTACCAATCGAGATTTGACGCGTTTGAGGCCCAAAATGGAATTGACCGATCACTTTTGAAATTCCAACATCATCAGCAAGGTCTCTAATTGTAAATCGACGGTTTGCAAGCACCAGATCTTTAATGTTTTGGAAGTCAGCTTCGTCGGTTGAGGTTGAGGGATCAACCAGAGGGCTCTTCGTCTTCAACACGTTCTCTGCCTTCTTTGAACTGTTTATACCACTTCTGAACATTTCTTTCCGATATAGGAATGCTCACCGAATGCCTTCTGCAACATTCTATGCGTTTCCGCAAAATAAATTTAATGCAAGTTCTTTGCTCAATTAATTCAGACATCTCAATAATCGCCGTAATCAGTTTGAGCGTCTCACAAAACCAAGCGTAACTCAAGCACTACTGAATATTTTGACGTCAAATTTCCCACAGATGTCAAGGACAGTGCCAACAACATAAAAAAAGAGAAAAAAATTGGAATACCATATGCCAGGGAAATTTTAAATTGAAAACTGGTCTTACTTTTTGGGCACAGTAGTATATGAATAATATTCTCCAGCTTTAATTACATTAAAAGGAAAAGTTTTCCCATTTCTAAAAAGGTTACCGAATATATACTTCCAACATTTGCGTGACCTCTATCTGTCATTGTGCCTTTGTTGAACAAAACACCTACCTAATTAATGAATAGAACAAACTGAACATATTTTTAATAGAATGATTGTTATTTCGCTTTTTTGATAAGTCTGGCGTGACTTTTACGAAAATGGGAAAAATGTGTTTTGACAAATGAGTCAGTTGCATTACAACATAATTTGTATGTGAGGAATTCGTAAAAATATGTATTAATTATTTTACGACAAATAAATTATAAATTGTTTAAATATTTTTTTTTGGAAAAATAACTTTAATATGAATCAATAACATGAGTGAAAAAAACATTACATTTTTTAATTTATTAATTGAGCCGTTATCTTTAAAAGTGGAGAAAGTCCATTTTATTATTATTATTTGTAGATATTTAACGGTTTTTTGTATTTGAATGGTTTGAAAAATACTTATATAGGTTAATGCGCTCCTTTTATTTTTTTAAATATTAAATTGATTTAAGTTTATAATATGATCGTTTTTAAAGTATTACTTAAAAGAAACCAAAACCTAAAATAAACCTTTTAAAGACCTCAAATGCACTTACACCACTTTCAAACTCAACAAAATCTATAAATTGCGCATTTATGAATTATTAACATGGGATTTCAATTGTATCATACCAAATTTTTATGAAATTTTTTGTTAAATATGTTATGTTATTCACAGTGTCGCCACACATATGAAAATGAATTAGCTAAATTATGTAGTATAATTTTTTAACTAAATACTATGCTGTTGAGGAAAGTGAACCTACATCACTTTCAAATTAATTATATTTGTAATCTCATTAACTATGCAAATTTATATTGACAAAATGATGAACATTTTAAAGAATTTTTGGGAAGCTTTTTATAGATAAAAAGCTCATAGCAGATTGCATTCACTGTTATCATTAAGTAACTTTTGTTAAAAATAGACTTACACCACTTTTATAGAAAACGGATCAATTATTGGATAAAGAATATTTCAAATGAGCATTGCCATGGCAAATTAATTTAATTAATTAAGAGTATAAATGAAAAAAAGCAAATAAATTTCATAACGGGATTAATAAAGGTTGTCGGAAATAACACACTTCGTTGGATTTATTAAATAAAAATGCATCTAATACAAAGAAGGTTTATTTATAAATTTGAATTATTTAATCTATCATTAATTTTTCAGTAAACTTACTTTTAAAGAATATTTTTTTCTCTATGGAAATATAAAAATTCAATTTTTCGAAATTCGTTGAATGTTTTATTCCAATATATTTTTTAACAATTTTTGCCCCAATTTTTTTTTTTTATAAAAATAATAATTAAAACTATAAAGTATTAAAATTTGAAATTATTTTAAAAATAATTTTTCCTTATATAATATATTTAATGGATAAATTTTCACTAACAAAACTGCTTAAAAGTGTTGCCAAAAGACTATTAAAATAATTATGAAAAAAAACATTTAATAAATAATAATAAAAATAAAAAAATTATGCATTGCTTTCGACAAATGATATACAGAAACTAGAGAAATTAAATAGAACAAACAGGAATTATAATAGATTAATATTTAATGTTACATAAACAAATCAGATGTATAATGAAATATTTTTTTAAATTTATTAATGTTAGTAATCGATGAAAAATGCTTTTTATAATCTTCATCGTTTAATTTTTCTTGCAGTGGATTTTTCGTTTCACATTTTTTAAATTTGGTTTATCGATTCGTATTTTTATCTAGATTTTACATTTCTATATACTTCTGATTATTTGATAAATATGGACTTATAAGTTTGGACTTATACTAGGCAAAAACGGCGGATATATTTGGAATTCTAATTTTACTATACGGAATATATAACAAAATACGAAAAACCAGAAAAGTTTTATAGATAATTTCATTATTATAAATAATGCGTTGAACAAAGAAACAAAGAAATACTTAATAATCCAAAAAAAAACCATATCTCGTGTTTTGAAAGCATAATAGCTGCAACGATGTAATTAAATATAAAAATTCAAATATACAAAATAAAATGCACATTAAAAAACGGAGAATCAAATAAAATAAAATACTTTCTAAAATATTAAACGAGAAATCTTAAACACACTAAGAATTCACCTAAGTCAAGTTAGATTTTAAGAGTTCAGTTTTATATTGTCAAGTTATTGCATACTTATTAAAATATTAAAAACCCCGTTTTAACTGTTCATTAAAAGATTGCATTTAAGTCAAGCATATCTAAAGATCTCTGTAACATAAAGGAACAATACAGATATTCATAAATTGTTATAGTTATTGGTACTATGATTATTATAGTTGCGATTTATATAAAAGCTATTCAAGTCACTAAAAGATTCAATTTAAGTGAAGCATATCTAAAGAACTCTTATAACATAAAAAGAACAATACAGACACTCATAAATAGTTATAGTTATTGATTTTATGACTATTATATTTACGATTTATATAAAGGTATTCAAATCCTTATTAAAATTAATATTGTATGACATATTACAATACTACAGTCACAGTTATTGGTTTCATGACTATTATAGTTGCGATTTATATAAAGCTATTCAAATCACTAAAGGATTGCAAAGGATTGCATTTAAGTCAGGTATATCTAAAGATCTCTATAATATAAAGGAACAATACCGGCACTCATAAATAGTCATAGTTATTGGTTTTATGACTATTATAGTTGCGATTTATATAAAGGTATTATAAAGGAACAATAACTCATTATAGTCATAGTTATTGGTTTTTCATGACAAATCACTAAACGATTAAAGTTAATTATTGGTTTTAAGCATATCTAATGATCAAATCCTTAACATAAATTGTATGAAATTACAATACAGATTACTGGTTTTAGTCCGATTTATATTATTCAAATCACTAAAGGTTTTTAAGTCAGATATTAAATATCTCTATAATATAAAAGGAACAATACCGGTTATATATCATAAATGACTATTATAGTATTTATATAAAAGGTATTCAAATCACTAAACGATTATTAGAAGCATTACTAAAGAAACAATACAGATACTAGTCCTATGACATCAAAATCCTTATTAGAATTACTATTGTATGACAATTTTGAAAACGTCGTTTTATGATTTCCCAAATAGAATTCCTGCTGGAAAGTATCCTGTTCAAAATCTGATTTCAAATAAATATCTACTAATTCATCACATTGCTGAATCCTCCTTTACTTTGTTAATTAACGAAACATCCAAAAACAAAACAATAGCAGAGCGTCTCAAAGAATACCAAGTTCTCCAAGATGAGTTGGAAAACCCATCCTGCAGCAGAGGTGGGGTGAAAAGACTAGCCGCGAAAGAGAAAGCAACGGCTCCATGGACGGAAAAACCCGTTCCATCATCTTCTGAAGAGATAAGTGAGAGTAACAGACAATCGTTCGAGAGGGTCCAAAAAGGGGGTAGGGATGTCCACCGTGTGCCCACCTCGTACTTGACCTGATTCTGGAAGGCGGCCTTGCAGGCTGTGCATCTGCATCACACGCCCAGTAATCTGACCTTCACAGAGAGGGGGACGTATCTCATGTTGGCCCCAGGCCTGTGGAGGGATGATTCCCACATGTATATAAGGTGGATGGTCTGCCAGAGATCTTCACACAGTCCACCTGAATCCTCCTTCTCTCTCGTCTTCAGCTCTTCCGAAGAGAAATACTTAAAACTTCATTATGTACAAGTTGGTAAAGTTTTCTTTTTCCAATATTCAAATCTCAATTCTTAAATTATAGTAGAAGACTTTTTTTTTCTAAAAGATTGTTTAATATTCAATAGATATTTAGTGTCTATAATAAAAGCATCCTGTAAATTAAACTTACATTATATTTAAAGTAAATTTTGCAATTTTTCATTTGACAATTTTTTCACCTTTGAAAATTGCATTTTATTTCTGATGTATTTTGAATTATAAAAGCAAAAAATTATATTCTTCTCCTTTAAGGAACTGCATTTTATGTACAACTTATGATTAGTAAATTGCAACTTATAATTTTTAAATGTTAATAATAATCTAAAAAAATTATTGTTTTATAGAAGATTTGTTTTTCTGAAAGATTGTTTAGTATCCAATAGATATTTAGTACTCTAAAATAAAAGTATCCCAGTAAATGAAACTTAAATTTTACTTCAAACATATTTTTTGATTTTTCATTCATTTATTATGTCAAAGCATTCTTCTCTCCTTTGAGGAATTGTATTTATTACAACTTATGATCACTAAATTACAACTTACAATTTTAAATGAAATTAAATTTATCTAAAGATAAAAATTTTATTTGAAAATAATTTTCATCATTTAAGATAATTATAATTTAATAGAATTATAGATCTAATATTAGAACTAATTGTAGAATTATAGAACTTTATAAAAAATATAAAATTATTGAATGACGTATAGAATTATAGTGCAAATTATTAAATTATAGAATGATTTATAGAATTATGGAACGAATATAAATTATCGAACGAATTATAGATTTATAGAACAAATTATTAAATTATAGAACGAATTATAGAATAGTTAAATTTAGATTTGTTTTTAATGTTTATAGTCATAAATAGTAATAATAATAATAAATTCAGTTTTCAATACTCTTAACTTTTTAGATTTCATTTTATTCATCATACTATTACATTTAATGTATGAGAAGAATGTATTTTAATTGCAAACCGTTTGCCAAACAAATCCCGTGCAACCGAGAAACTTTCCTACATCTTTTAGTTGAACTCGATAAGAATTTGATAGTCGGTTTTTACCCAACTATCAGACAAGTGTTTCTCTCAAAATCTTATCAGTATGCAGAAAGTGTATGCGCATACTTTCACGCGATGAAACTTTCGATCTCTGCCAAGAAATACAGAAAGAGCGAATAAATGCTTCGAGAAAATGGAGAATGAGATTTAATACATTACTTAAAAGTGTGGAACTTTTTAGTTTTCGTTTCTTGTCACTTTCCGTTTCACGCTAGAGCGTCTCTTCTTTTATAATGTTAACTTTTACAGTTGTTAGTCGATAAAAGTTTGGGATAGATACTTAACTGTAAATTAAAATGTTGAAAACTTTTTGATGTGTTCTAAATTTTACTGTAAAATTCGAATTTAGAATTATAAAATTTTTTTGAGGTATTAAAATATTAATTTAAAAACAGAAAATTAAAACATTGTGTTAAATTCGATAAAGAGATGTCATTACTAAATTTTTAAGAAGAAAATTTTTAGCATAATAATGTAATGAATAAAAACGATTTATTTATAGAATAATATAGAACTAATATTAGAATTCATAGAATAATATAGAACAAATTGTTAAATTATAGAACAAATTATTAAATTATAGAACGATTTATAGGAATTATAGAACGAAAAATCAAATTATTAAAGTATAGAATGTTTTAAGGAATTATATAACATTTATAGAATTATAGAACTAATATTAGAATGAATTATAGAAATAATATTAGAACATGAATTATAGAACTAATATTAGAACAAATAATAAAATTACAAGAACTGATATTAGTACGAATTATAAATTATAGGACGAATTATAGAACTAATATTTGATAAGTCTTCTAATTGTTTTTACTTACACTAAATTCTTAATTTTATAAAATTTAAAATAAATTTAAAAACTATATGAAGACGTTTTTCCTTGCCAGGTTCCGAAATATATCCTTACAAACTAACCGTAAGCAATAAGCTAAATAAAAAAAATACTTCGGCAATTACATTAGAAATATTTCGTAAAAAATATTGTTTTTAAAATTTACAAGCTGACTTCTCAGAAGACCTGAATGGCCGAGTGGCTAAATGGCGCTCGGTACCCTGGTTTCGAAGCCCCGACGGTATGGATGTGTGTATTTTCCAAAACTGTGAGTCCCGGTCTAATAGGATCAATTCGTTGCCATTGTTACTCCGCGTCCGTGGCTTATCTTCAAACACGCGCCCCCTGGGTATTGCAAAGTGATACGTTTGTGCAGCGCTTTGCCTTAAGGCATCAAGACCAAACTGTCTAAGTGTTTGCCAGCTGCATTAGAAAGAAGAAAAAAAAAACTTCTCAGAAAGACAAAATTTAAATCAGCAAATAAATTTTTCAAGCTGATAATTAAAAAAAAATTTCGTTACCACTCATTACTTAATAAAACATTCAAATAATTCATTACCATCAATTATTTAACGATTCATTTAACAATTCATTAACCCCCTCCCCCATTACTGAGTAATACATTCAAATAATTAACCATCAAGTATTTAACAATTCCTTACCATCCATTACTTTATAATGCATTCAAATAATTCAACCATCCATTACTTTATAATGCATTCAATTAATTCCTTACCATCATTACATAACGATTCATTTAAACAATTCATTACCATCCATTACTTTATAATGCATTCAATTAATTCCTTACCATCAATTACATAACGATTCATTTTAAACAATTCATTACCATCCATTATAATGCATTCAATTAATTCCTTACCATCAATTACATAAAGAGTCATTTAAACAATTTATTACCATCCATTAGTTTTATAATGCATTTAAATTACCATCAATTACTTAA
>BPLR01003175.1:0-55882 GCA_021605095.1 Caerostris extrusa | reverse complement strand
AGTATTGCAAAAACAATTAAAAATGTTACAATTAAAAAAAAAAAGAAATATAAGAGGGAAAACTAAAATATAGAAAATTTAAAAATACTGTACTGAATATTATTGCAGTACATTTTTGCAGTTAGATTTCACTTTCATGTTAGGATTGGGTTTTTTTTTTTTTATGATACTATACAGTTTTACGATACTTATACAGCAGCCTTTAAACCCTTTATCCTCATAATCTAATTAAAGATACAATAATAATTGGTTGAAATCAATTATCGTAAAATACTTGGCCTATCATAAGATAATTATCATAAACTAGTTAAATAGAACACATTACTAAAGTACATATAATACTTACATTATTAGCATTAACAGCAATGTATTTGAAATAATATAATGTAATACTTTAACTTTGAGATAGCGACTGTGTCCATGTTAGGAATGTTTTTTTGAGTGGCCTTGATAATTTAACCTTTAAACTACCTTATCTTTTTAGCTTAAACCCCTTGTTCCTTATAATATAATTAAAGATGTTTAAGATGCAGAAAAATTGGTTAGATCAAACTATCGTAAAGTAGTTAGCCTATCATAAGTTAGGTATTATAAAGTAGTTAAAATAGAACACATTACTACATTAATTGCTACTACATTAGCACAAACTTAATTGAAATAATATAACGTAACACTTGGCTTTGAGATAGCGAAATGTTTCATTGTAAAATTATTTTTGTTTGCTATATTATTTATTATTTATATTACTGTTTTGATACTCACCAAGTATAAAAAATGCAAAATGTGAATTTTATTGAACGTAACGTAATTTTTTAAAAAGAAGAAAAGAAAAGGAAAACCATAAAAAATCATCACAAATAAGATCAGCAGCAGATATAAAAGAACACCATAAATTTTGTTGGCATGGCTGCTGGATTTACTGTCTTCCTGTTTATTTAGTGCAGGTGACATATTGCATAGTTAAATTTATCGGAGTGTTTATTTATTCTCTTCAATTTATGACTAAGTAAAAACTGCCTAATCCATTTACAAAGGAACATACAGTGGGTACAAAAAAGTATTTGCACACATACAGTTTTGTTTACAATTCATAAAAATGCATTAAAAAGTACAAAAATGGGCATTTTAAAAACACAATAACCTTATTCATCTAAACTAATTTTAAAAATACAATAATACAAGTAAAAAAAATTTGCGCAATAAAATTAAAATATCTTACGTCAAAAAAGTATTTGCACACTCAACTCAACTTTAGCAAATTTGCATTTTTGCTAATTATTTGATATTTATCCCGCAGTAAAATAACATACGTAAGACGACTATAAAGGGAGGTAGTGTAGATACTTTATCAGTTGATTGTTGATTTCAATTTGATGGCACCGAAGAAATCTGAATTGCCGATTTCGTTGCGAGAAAAAAATTTCTATTCGTGAAATGGCCTAAGTTATCGATCGAGAAATAGGTAAAAAGTAAATGTTTGCTTTTCTACTGTTCGGTTCATTATAAAAAGTTACAAAGAAAGAGGATCTACTACATCAAATAACTTGTGTTCTGACGCCCAAAGAAAAACTTTCACAGCGAATTAAGCTTAAAAATTATAAGAGAGGCATCAAAAAGCCATTTGTCAGCGATAACATTAGCCAATGATGTCGCTTTCAACATCTGGAGTTTCAAATTACTGCCCAAAGTATTCGAAATGTCCTGCACGATGCAAAAATTTATGGGAGATCTCCAAGGAAAAACCTTTATAAATGAACGAAATAGACTGAAGAGACTGAATTCGCTAAGAAATATATCAATAAGCCAATTGATTTTTGAAATGTCATATTCTCCGACGAGAGTAAGTTCTAATATCTTTAAATCAGATGGCAGCAAATTAGTTTGGAGAAAGCTTTGTACTGCTTTCCATACTAAAATGTATTACCCACAGTTAAAACATGGAGGAGGCTCTGTTATGGTTTGGGGGTGCATGGCTAGCAAAGGAGATGGTAATTTGTGTTTCATTGATGGGAATATGACAGCTCGAACCTATATTGATGTGTGCGAGATAACTTACCACAAAGTGCAATAAAATTGGGTATCAGTAATTCGTACTATTTTCAGCAAGACAATGATCCAAAGCACACTGCCGGTATAACACGAATGTGGTTGCTTTATAAAGCACCCAGAAGACTTGCTACTCCACCACACAATCACCAGACTTAAATCCTTTGGAAAATTTGTGGAATTCTTTGGATTTAAAAGTAAGAAAAAGAAGATTTCTCAAATCTGCACTTAAACAAGCTCTTATTGAAGAGTGGTTAAATATTGACCTCTACTTTGTTACAGAAAATTTAATTAAATCAATGCCAGCAAGATTACAAGCAGTAATAGATGTTAATGGAATGCATACTAAATATTAGTTATTTGAAATGTTTTATATATTATATTTCTTTTGTATTCTGGGTGTGCAAATACTTTTTTGACACGAGATATATTAATTTTGTTGCAAAATTTTTTTTTTATTTATATTATTGTATTTTTCTGTTTAATTTAGGTGATTAAACTCTTATTCTACTTTGGCACAAAATAAATTTGTATTTCTTAATGCTTAATTTTATGATTTGCAAAGCAAAATGTAAGTGTGCAAATACTTTTGTACCCACTATAGTTAAAAATCATATTTTTATACATACTAAAAGTAAATATATATACACTATATGTTCAATCATTTTTTAGAGACATTATACGTATCAACATTACTTTGAACAATGTTATAGTGAAGTTGTTTTGTATATTGTATTGTATTTATATATTATTTTTTAAAGTAATATGTATAAATATTTTGTTGTATGTTGAATCAAATGAAACAACATCGTTTTATGATGGATTCCTAATTTGTTAACAACTTTATTAAGTCAATGTCACCTAGCAACATATAAATAATCAAGTTAATTTGAAAAATCAAAATAATTATAAAAAAATTTAATAGTCTTTTGAATAAAAGTTTTTTTTTTTTTTTTTTTACAATTAAATTTAGCAGATTTCTCAAAATTTCTTGATTAAAGAAAAATGTTAACTTAACTCATTTCTGCATCTATTTAAAGAAATGACTTAAGAGTCATTTCTATTTTTAAGTATTATCGTTTCTATTATCATTTTCATTTTACCTATCTTCTACCAAATCTTTTAGTGTTTTCAGATTATTTGTAATCACATTGCCAAAAGATACGATTGCACTAGAGGGTGAGTCAAAACATCTTTTTCCTCTACAATTCTTTGAAAATTCTCAGACAGGTCCTTCAGAACAATATGAAAATCAGCTGTACAAGTTTTCATAAATATCCATTTAAAAATGCTCCCATTTATTACATTTCAAAGATTAAAATCTGTACAAAAATCAAGATTTCAGAAAATGCATTTCGAAATAATCATCCCTATCCGTTTTAGCTATTATAACGAGTCATAAAATATTTATTTAACATCTACTCATTGCAGTTTCAAACAAAAGGCTATTTAAGAAAATATATTTTGAAATATTTTGAAGAAAAGTAAAATAATATATTTTATCGAAATTTCAATTTCTTGTGTAATCGGATACCATTTGAAAAATTTCATATCTAAAATATTAACATGCTTTTCCAAAGGTCGTTCTAAAATCTTGATGTTGTAAATACAATTTTCAAATCTAACTAATCTCACCTTAGTAATTGTAACCAACTATAAAATAATTATAATATAATTTCTATTCATCGAAGTAGCTCTCTGGCCTTTTGGTACCACACACTTCAAGTGCGATTCCTGGCGGTGGCATGGATGTTTGTGAGTGGTTCGTATCCACATTAAACTGTATGTTCCGGGTCTAATTATCCAAAAGTGTGCACAAAATTACCATAGAGTGACAAACTGAACTAAACTAAATTCATCAAAGCATGAAAATAGAGGTTGTTTTATAAATCCTTTCAAATATTTTGTAGGAAGCATTTAAAAATTCAACATTTCACCAAAATTTGAATTTTTTTGTAATTAATAATTAAAATGCTTCGTATTTATAATGTTATGATATTCATCAGGAAGATGAGGCTTTATATTTCATAGAATAATTATTATTCAAATAACATTCTAAAATAATCTTGTTGTTGTAAATACATTTCCAAATTCTAACGCTATCCACTTCAGCAATTATAACCAACTATAAAACACCTTTACAATATAATTTACTTCCATTACAGCATAACAAAGTATGAGAGTGAAAGTAATTTTAGGAATTATTTAAAATATATGTAGAAAAAAATTTTTAAAAATGATACAATTACGTACGATTATTTTATTCACATGAAAACAAAAGACCTATTACTTGCAGCAGCGTAATTATTATACAACCTCCTCAATAAATTCTCTTCTATTTTCATAATAATCAAAATACTTTCGTATCTATAATGTTATCATGATATTCAGCAGGATAAATGAGGCTTCATAGTTCATAAAATAATTTTTATTCGAATAACATTCTAAAAATATCTTGCTGTAGCAAGTACCTTTCCAAATTCAAGCTTAATCGTACCTTAGCAATTATAACCAACTATAAAATACCTTACAATATAATTTCCACTTATCAGATCATGTAAATAAAGGCAATTTTAGAATCAGTTCAAATATATGCAGAAAAACAGTTAAAATATGATATTTTACCTGAAATTTCATTATTTTTATGTAATTGGATACCATTAAACGATTTGTATCAAACAAGCATCCATTAGATGAGGTATGCTTAATTTATTCACATGAAGACAAAAGACCTATTATTTCCAGCGACGCAATTTTTACACAACCCCCACAATAAATCCCCTCTATTTTCATATTAATCAAAATACTTTCGCATCTACAATGTTATCATGGTATTCATCAGAATGCATGATGTTTCATATTTCATAATATAATTTGTATTCAATTAAAATTCTAAAAATGATTAAGTACTAACAATAAGTATATTTTTTTCAATTTAACGTAATAGTACTTTAGAAATTATAACCAACTGTAAAACACCTTACAATATAATTTCCACCCATTGGAGCATGGTAATAAAAGCAATTTTAGGAATCATTTCAAATATACCAAAAAACAAATTAAGAAAATAAGATGATGTTTTAACCCCAAGTTTCAATTTTCTTTGGCAATTGATACCATTAAAAGATTTATATCAAACAAGCATCCATTAGATAAAGTTTGATTATTTTATTCACATGAAGACAAAAGACCTACTACTTCCCGCAGCGCAATTTTTAGACAGCCCCCCTCCATAAATTCTCCCCTATTTTCTTTGGGAGCGTACCGTCTCTCTTAATGTATGCCCCAACCCATGTCAAACTGAGCAAACCTTCTTTCCCCAGAAAGCCAAAGACCAATAAAACTTCTCTTGACCCTCCGCAGACAGTCAACAGAAGGAGCCATGTAACTCGACCAGCTTCCATTTAGATTCAAAATAAAACACCCCCTCTGATCAGACTTCATATTCATGAATGGGGGTGGAGGACAACCCCAACGGAGAAACCGAAATAAAAATTTTAAATCGTTCTCTTCATCCGCAAACGCACAATGTACATAGACCAAAAAGGAATAAAAGGGAGAAAATGGGTTTAAAATAGATTTAGGATGAGGGAAGGGGGCGGGGGCGCGATTGAGGTTTTAGCAATATTTTTTATTTTTTTTTTTTTTTTACTTAATGTTAGCACGTCTTGCGTTTTGATCTATTTTACATTGAAGTATTTTATTCTTTTTACTTTTTTGCTGTAAAAAGAAATGCATAAAGAGTGGAAACTGAAACAAGATTTCATCCGTTATGCAGAGCACCTTTTACTATTGAATCTTTCAATAAGATGAGGTTGTCAGTTAGGTGGCTGGGGCAGTGGGGGAGGGTTGCTCATTGAAATTCGGGTGCGGTTTCGTGGAGGGGGTTTGATAAATTCGATTACTTTATGTAGTAAAATGCATCGATCTAATAAAATTAAATCTTGCAGGCACGGTCGATTGGGCAAGGACAATGGAGAAGTGTGCTTCAGATAAAAGTTGTTAGGGCGAAAGTAATATTTGTCAGAAAAGTCGTTGTTGTTATTCTTCATCAATTTATTGTCTTCTCTTTTATTTTATCGATATTTCTTTTCTTTTTTTTTTTTTCAAGTTTTTAACTTTAAAAACTTACGATTTCTTGTGCTTTATTTTTTTTTTCTTCTTTTGGAAGCATTGTCTGCTCTCTGGCATTTGGGGCTACAGGTTTCAGTTCGAATCCTGGCGATGGCATGGATGTTTTGAGTGGTTCGGGATCCATGTTAAACTGCATGTCCCTATCTATTTGGCCTATTACTACTACTAGTACACCACCCCCCACATCACTGTGCCTAAAACTGAGTTGCCCATTTATAGTTTGGGAATGATGTGGGTGAGAAGAAGTCTGGTTGGGCTCTTTGACGCTCTAAGGTCATAGGAAACCGGAACCTACGACTTAAAATGGATTCCGAACCGCTACAAACATCAATGGCACCGCCAGAACTCGAACCTTTAACCTGTGGTACCAACTGTCAGAGTGCTTAGCCACTCGGTCATCAGGCCCTACTTTAACAATGCTACTAATTTTTATTACTTTTGCCCTACCAAGTATAAAACACAATAGAATTTCCACCCATCGGACCATTGAAATAAAGGCAATTTTAGGAATCATTTCAAATATATTAAGAAAAAGTTAAAAAAAAAAATATCTTACTGGTTTCAATTTTTATGTCCATTAAAAGATTTGTATCACAGAGACATCATTAGATCAGAAATGATTATTTCGTTTACATGAAGACAAAAGACCTGTAACTTAACAGCGTAATTGTTATACAACCCCCTCGTCAATAAATTCCTCTCTATTTTCATAATATTCAAAATACTTCGTATCTATAATGTTATCATGATATTCATCAGGCAAAATGATGGTTTATATTTTATAAAATAATTATTATTCAAATAACATTCCAAAAATACCTTTGCTGTATTAAGTATTTTTCAAATTCTAGCTTAACGTACTTCAGAAAATATAACCAACAATAAAACACCTCTCAATATAATTTACACCCATTGAAGCTGATAATAAAAGCAATTTTAGGAATCAATTCAAATATGTGAAGAAAAAAATTTAAAATGGTATTTTATCGTAGTTTCAATTTTTATGACCATTAAAAAGGATTTGTCACAGATTTCGAGTTCGAGGTACCGGCGGTGCCATGGATGTTTGTAGTGGTTCGGAATCCATTTTAAACCCAGGTCCCGACCTAACAGGATCGTAGAGCGTTGCGGGTGTAGTGTTGCTCCGTGTCCGTACCTCATCTTCTAGCTATACGTACCTGCAGGGTAGTGCTAAGTGAGTAACGTCTGTGCAGCGCTTCCTTTAAGGCATAAAAACAACTGTCTCAGTGTTTGCCAGCTGCATTATAACAAAAAAAAAAAAAAAAATGATTTGTATGAAACAAGCATTATTAGACGAGGTACGATCATTTTATTCACATGAAGACAAAAGACCTGCAACTTCCAACATCGCAGTTTTTACACGACCCCCTCTATAAATTCCTCTCTATTTTCCTTGGGAGCGTACCTCTCTCTTAATGCATGCCCCAACCCATGTCAGGCTGAGCAAACCTTCTCCCCAGAAAGCCAAAGACCAATAAAACTTCTCTTGACCCTCCGCAGACAGTCAACAGAGGAGCCATGTCAATCGCCAGTTTCCATTTAAATTCGAAATAAAACACCCCCTCTGATCAGAAGAGGGGACTTCATATTCATGAATGGGGAGGGTGGGTGTGGACAACCAGCGGAGAAACCGAATAAAATTTTAAATCGTTCCCTCCATCCGCAAACACACAATGTACATAGACCAAAAGGAATAGAGGGAGAAAATGGGTTTAAAATAGATTTAGGGAGTGAGGTTTTAGCAATATATTTTTTTTTTTTTTTTATTATCACGTCTTGCGTTTTGATCTATTTTACATTGAAGTATTTTATTTTATTTTATCTTTTTTTAACTTTTTTGCTGTAAAAAGAAATGCATAAAGAGAGTGGAAACTGAAACAAGATTTCATCCGTTATGCAGAGCACCTTCACTGTTGAATCTTTCAATAAGATGAGGTTGTCAGTTAGGTGCTGGGGCAGTGGAGGGGGGTTGCTCATTGAAATTCGGGTGCGGTTTCGCAGGGGTTTGATCAATCCGTTTCTTTATGTAGCAGAATGCATCGATCTAATAGAATTAAATTTGCAGGCCCGGTCAATTGGGCAAGGAAATGGAAAAGTGTGCTTCACATAACAGTTGTTAAGGTGAAAGGAATATCTGTCAGAAAAGTGTCGTTGTTTTCTTTTTCATCAATTTATTGCACTTTTTTGTTATTCCTTTTCGGGTTTTTAATTTAATGATTTTAAAAACTTCAGAGTTCTTATTTTGTAACTTTTTTTTTCAATGGGATGTAATCTTGTATATTTAGAAAGAAAGCACGCCCTATTTAAAAAAAAAAACGCCGAAAAAATTTATTTGATTAATCTTGTTATATAAAGTAGAAGGAATAATATTTTGTATTGTTATTATTATTTTTGACAATATTATAAACGAATACCATTTTGTAGAAAGTTGTTTTTGCTTTTATTAATATGAGTTGGCTACTACTACTACTACTACTACTAACTATAACAAGTTCATCAAGAGGGCTGCACAGTTCTTCGTTAGCCCACTGCTATTAGAAAAGAATACCATCCAGAGCAGCTTTTGGATATTCTTCCCCTCCTCTTATGTAGCCACGAAAATATGTATTCTTATGCAGCCAGGGCCATATTTATTCTATTTGTTTTATGCAGCCTCGAACATATTTATTCTTTTTAGCCACGAACTTATTTATTCTAATGCAGCCACGAACTTATTTATTCTTAAGTAGACAACATATGTGTTCACCTCATATAGGCACGAGCACATGTATTCCGCTTATGTAGGCACGAACATATGTATTCGCTTATGAATACACGAATATATGTATTCATAAAGAGTGTGAAAGTGAAACAAGATTTAAAGATCCGTTATGCAGAGCACCTTTACTATTGAATCTTTCAATAAGATGTGGTTGTCAGTTAGGGGTGCTGGGGCAGTGGGGGTGGGGGGATGTTGCTCATTGAAATTCTAGCGTGGGTTTCGTGGAGGGGGTTTGATCAATCCGCTTACTTTATGTAGCAAAATGCATCGATCTAATGAAAGGCATGGTCGATTGGGCAAGGACAATGGAGAAGTGTGCTTCAGATAACAGTTGCTAAAATGAAAGTAATATTTGTCAAAAAAAGTGTCGTGGTTTTCCTTCTTCATCAATTTATTGCCGTCTCTTTTTATTTTTATCCAATGTTCTTATATTTCTTTTCGGGTTTTAATTTTACGATTTTAAAAAGCCTTCCCCTCATGAAAAGCCTTGGCTGGCACTCTGGCCTTTTGGTGCTACAGGTTTCAGTTCGAATCCTAGCGGTGGCATGGATGTTTTGAGAGGTTCGGAACCCATGTTAAACAGTATGTAACGGTCTACTTAGGCTACCACTACTAGCACACCACCCCATGTCACCGTGCCTGAGTTGAGTTGCCCCTTTACAGTTTGGTGGGGTTGAATGGGGAGGGAGAAGAAGTCTGGTTGGGCTTTGTGACGCTCTAAGATCATAGGAGACCGGGACCTACGACTTAAAGTGGATTCCGAACCACTACAAACATCCATGGCACCGCTGGAACTCGAACATGTGTTACCGACCGCCAGAGCGCTTAGCCACTGGCCAACAGGCCCTACTTTAGCGATGATACTAATTTTTATTACTTTTTGCCCAACGAAGTATAAAACACAATAGAATTTCCACCCATCGGAGCATTGAAATAAAGGCAATTTTAGTAATCATTTCCAATATATCAAGAAAAAACTTTTAAAAAAATTATATTTTCCCGAGTTTCACTTTTTATGTCCATTAAAAAATTTGTCTCACAGAAATATCATTAGATGAGGAATGATTATTTTATTCACATGAAAACAAACGATCTATTACTTTCTGCTGCGCAATTTTTACACAACCCCCTCAATAAATCCCCCCTCTATTTTCATAATATTCAAAATACTTCATATCTATAATGTTATCATGGTATTCAGCAGGCTAAGTGATGCTTTATATTATATAAAATAATTATTATTCAAATAACATTCTAAAAGATCTTGCTGTGGTAACTATATTTCCAAATTCTAACGTAATTGTACTTTAGCAAATCTAACCAACTATAAAATATTTTCAATATAATTTTCACCCATCGTTTTGATTTAGTTTGTCGTTCTACGGTCATCTTGTGCCCACGAGGTCTAAACAGACCGGGACCTACATTTTAAAGCGGATTCCGAACCACTCCCAAACATCCATGCCACCGCCAGGATTCAAACCTGAAGCCTGTGGTAGCAAAAAGAAAAGAGCGCTAGCCACTTGGCCACTATGCCGTCCACCCATAGGACCGTGGGGGAAAAAGGCAATTTTAGGAATCGTTTCAAATATACCCAAAAAAAGTTTAGGTAGAAAAAGTTTGTATCAGACAATGCATCATTAGATGATGAACGATTATTTTATTCACTCATAGACAAAAGACCTATTACTTCCAGCAGCACAATTTTTACACAGCCCCCTTAATAAATTCACCTATATTTTCTTTGGGAGCGTACCTCTCTTAATGTTACGCCCCAACCCATGTCAAGCAGACCAAACCTCTCCCCAGAAAGCCAAAGACCAATAAAACTTCTCTTGACCCTCCGCAGACAGTCAACAGAAGGAGCCATGTCACTGCCAGTTTCCATTTAAATTCGAAATAAAACACCCCCTGATCAGACTTCATATTCATGAATGGGGGTGGGTGGGGGACAACCCCAGTGGAGAAACCGAATAAAATTTTAAATCGTTTTCTTCATCCGCAAACACACAATGTACATAGACCAAAAGGAATAGAGGGGAGAAAATGGGTTTAAAATAGATTTAGGGGGTGAGGTTTTTAGCAATATTTTTTTTTTCTTTTTTTACTTCTTATGTTATCACGTCTTGCGTTTTGATCTATATTACATTGAAGTATTTTATTCTTTTTACTTTTTTGCTGTAAAAGAAATGCATAAAGAGTGGAAACTGAAACAAGATTTCATCCGTTATGCAGAGCACCTTTGCTATTGAATCTTTCAATAAGATGAGGTTGTCAGTTAGGTGCTGGGGCAGTGGGGTGGGGTTGTTGCTCATTGAAATTCGGGTGTGGTTTCGTGCAGGGGTTTGATCAATCCGCTTACTTTATGTAGCAGAATGCATCGATCTAATAGAATTAAATCTTGCAGGCCCTGTCGATTGGGCAAGGAAAATGGAAAAGTGTGCTTCAAATAATAGTTGTCAGGTTGAAAGTAATATTTGTCAGGAAAGTGTCGTTGTTTTTCTTCTTCATCAATTTATTGCCGTCTCTTTTATTTATATCCTATGTTCTTATTTCTTTTCAAGTTTTTAATTTTAAAAACTTTGAAGTTCGTATCCTCAATTTTTTTTTTTCTTTATATGGGAAAAAAATAATGCATTTATGTTTTCCGTATTCTTGTATTACATATTTAGAAAACATGCCATAAAAATTTCAAAAGAAAAGTAAGTTTATTACGTTAATCTTGTTATAAAATATGCAATAAACTTTATTAAAATTTTTTTTTTTTAAAATATTTTGTAAAAAGTTGTTTTGTTTTATTTACCTGACTTGATAATATTAACTGCAACAAATTAAGCGAAATGCGCCGCATTTACTCGGTTGGCCACTGCAATTAGAAAAGAATACCACCAAGTGCAGCTTTTGGATATTCTTACCTCAACTTATCTCTTTGATTCCAAAGTAGTAAAATTTCCGGTTTAACAAATTTATACAGGAAGTTTCGATTCACATTAGGAAAGAGAGATACTTAGTTTAGATATATGATTTGAAATAAATCACACTTCTAACACGTAATTATTGCTATACGAAAGAGAAATTTGGACTGGGAAACAAGTTTCCTCTAGAAGTCATCATTTAAGTAGCATAATTGTTACATTTGTTATGACTGAACATCGGATGAGCCTCTGTTCCACTTAAGTATGTATGCACAAACATATATACACTCATGCCCATAAATTAAGAATAATGAAGTTCAGGCAAAGAAAGAGACAGAAGCAAAACAAATTTGACTTATTTGTAAAGTCTATTTATTAAACAAAAGGTAAAGGCAAAAAAGATGCTATATGTTTGACATAATTAATAAAAATTTTTTTTTGCACCCTGGAGCAAATTTCAAAAAAACCTATTCATAGGTTAATATGGAGTATGTCTCCCGGACGATGCAATACAGGTCTTACAACGCCTAGGCATGCTGAGTATCAAATTATCAATCTGATCTTGGGGAATATTACACCACTCATCAAGCAATGCCCTCCGAAGTTCCAATTGACAGGTGGGAGGGGTTGACGGGCTGCAATTCGTCGGCCAAGCATATCCCACACATGCTCTATTGGATTCAAGTCCGGTGAGTATGCTGGCCAATCCATACGGGTGATATCCTCCAATTGAAGGCATTCGTCTACAATGGTTGCACGGTGAGGACGGGCGTTGTCATCCATAAACAGAAATTCAGCACCCATGGCTCCCGAAACAAACGTACATGTTGTTCCAGAATGACATCCCGATAGATGTGGCCTGTCATCGTTACACTCTGAACATGCGGGTCAGTTCTGGAACCAAGAATAATTGCTCTCCAAACGAGCCATTCTGCACCACCGTAACGGTGTCGTTCAATGGTGTTCTCTTGGTTGTAACGGGTATCTGGCGCTCTCCATATGAAAGTCCGGCGAGAATCAGACTGTAAACTAAACCTGGACTCGTCGGAAAACATCACACCAGACCACTGTTGCGGTGTCCACAATGCATGCTCTCTACTCCAGGTTCATCGCAGGTGACAGTGAGTTGCCGTAAGTGGAACACTTCTGACAGGCCTACGAGCATATAGACCAATGTGCCCTAAGCGTCTGTACACGGTCTGCCTTGAAACTGTCGTACCGGTAGCTGAAGAGAGCTGACGAGACAGGTATGATGTTGTGCTCCGTCTGTTTCTTTTGGCAGTAACTGCTAAATACCGGTCCTCATTCGGCGTTTGTAACTCGTGGGCGACCTGTGCTGTAACATCTACTCACATTATCATCATCTTGGAATCGTTGCCAAAGACTGGCGATGACACTCTGGGCGATTCCAAGTTCCTCGGATATTTCCAGCTGGGTACGTCCACATTGCAGTCGACCGATAATTCTACCACGTTAAAAATCATCCAAATGCTTTTTTGTGCCATAGCTATGCGGTTATTGCACTGAAAGGCTTTTAAAGAACTTGTGGACAATTTTACTTCTTTGCCACCATTCATTATATATCCCTCTCTTACACTCTCGTCATTGTGACGTACTATCCGCGCCATCTGGTGATTTCCTGTAATTTCCATATTCTTCTTCAAGATGTGTGTGATATTTCTACAGATGAAATTTTTATTTTAGAATTCAATTTCTGTGTGATTCTGAATTATCCTTAATGATTCTGAATTATCCTTTTATGGAACATGAACACTTTATGGACATGAGTGTATGTTCCGCTTATGTAGGCACGAATATATTCAGTATTCTTCTTATGGAGACATGAACATATGTATTCTGATTATGGAGGCACGAATATATGTTTTCTGCTTATATAATTCTTCCTCTTACGTAGGCATGAACATATGTATCCTGATTATATAGGCACGAAATATTTTATTATTAGAATATTACAGATATACCTGTATTCCTCTTAAGAAAAAAATTACAAATTCTTAGACTTGTGTAGGCATGAACATATGTATCCTGATTTCATCTTCGATAGTAGCACGAATTGATGTAAAATGTATTCTTCTTTAAGCTTCTCGATTGTGTTGGCATGACGTTGGTTTCACCACATTGGACTTCAGGTTCGAATACTTTTTGGATGGGTCATGGATATTTGTTAGTGGTTCGGAATCCATGTTAATCTGTACGTTCCGGTCTAATCAGCCTAAAATTCAGAGCAAAACAAAAAACATGACCGTAGAGCGGCAAACCAAACTTTGTAGGCACTAAATAAACTTTTATAATACGTATTTCAGTAGCTCTTCTTTCATCACACGGTGGGCATGAACATCTTTGATTTTCCGCAATATATAAGACAAAACTTTCTATTTTCTTATCTTCTTCCGCTCTTCATGTTCAAATATGAATATATGTATTTATATTATATTTATTTTTAAAAAATGACTAGTGGCCTTAAGTTTTACTCAGGCAGAAATACTATATATAAAACTGTTTCTCATAATTATGTATTTACAAATTATGTTTATATCATTTATTTCTTATCAATGAACTTTAATTGTGAAATTTCATTTTACATTTTCTCAAAAATTTTTACTGGCCTTAAAGTTTTTACAGACTGTATATAAACTCAATGTTTGTGAAAATTGCCACAATAAGTGCTGCTACGACGTGGCATGGAGTTAAACAAATTTTGAATGTCTGCCTGAGGAAGAGCATTCCATATTGTTTGTATGCGCACCCAAAGTTCGTCTGCAGAAGCAACAGGAAGAGGATCACGAGCGAGACGCCCACCAACGAAATCCCACACATGTTCAATCGGCGACATATCCGAGGAATACGCAGGCCAAGGAAGAAGCTGTACCTGCCGCGTTGCAAAGAAGGATTGAACTGTCCTAGCGATATGCGGGGCGGGCATTGTCCTGTTGAAATACAGCGCCTGCCGAGCTTTGAAGGAAGGGAACAGCTTGGGGCTGTAGAACTTCACTGATGTACCGGTTGCTGTTCAGATTGCCCACAATTCTTAGCAATTGAGATCGTCCATGATATGCTATGGCACCCCAGACCATAACTCCGGGTGTTCGTCCACTGTGGCGTTCGATAATGCACTCCGGAAGGTGGCGTTCACCGGCATAGCGTCTGACACGAATACGGCCATCATGGTACCACAAATTAAAAGCGGAATTCGTCAGAAAACACGCCAATCAGCACGCCAGTCTCTGTGCTGAGCGGCCCATTGTAGCCGCAGGCGGCGATGGTTTAGCATGAGAAGGATCCTGTATAAAAGGAGTCCTTGCGCGCAGTCCAGGGATCTACGAATTGATGAAGAACACAATGAAACACCTGGAGTCTGCGTCTAGAGGGAAGCTGCCATGCGCCTTGCGGACCAGGTGTCTATCATCGCGAGCTGACGTCACATTTCGGGGTCCACTACCGGATTTCCGAGTTGTCCGACACTCGTCTGTCCACTGCTTCCAAAGACGCATCACTGTGCTGCTGTTACGATGCACACGAGCGGCTACTGCACGATAAGTCAATCCAGCTTCACGAAGGCCGATGATTCTCCCCGTTCAAACTCTGTACGTTGTTCAAATTTCGCTGTTTCGTCGAAGAGGCATAAGTAACGATTGAGCTAACGTTTACCGCTAGCAGATAACCACTGATAACCATACACGCCTCGCTACAGCCGTATATTTATTCGGATCCATCCGCCGTTCAGAGGGCGCTGCTCAGCATACACATGCGCTACGGATTTGAAATTCTAATCATTTGCATATCGTGCGCTAATTTGCATTTTCTGAAAATTTCAGCTCACTCGCCTAAGTCCTTCATGGTGTTGCAATTTTCACAAACATGAGTTTATATATATATATATTCTGCTGATGTAAGCAGGAATATATGCATTCCTCTTATGTAGGCACGAATATATGTATTCTGCTTATGTTAATATAAACATATGTATTCATCTTATGTATGTTGATTATTGATAATGGAAAATACGTTAAAATGACTTAAAGAAACAATTATTATTTTTTAAATAATAAAATTAATCAATACACTTTAATCTAGAATGAAATGTGCGTAGAAAATATCACACTGAAGAAGCATAAACTTTTCTTCTTCATACATCGTTGAGCCTCATATTCCACTGATGTATGCTACGAATAGCCCACCGACGTATAATGATGATTAAAGTATTTGTCTGTATGGGAAGGCTTTATGGGTAACTACCTCGAGTTTGAGTTCCCATGAGGACACTCCCGAAAACTCACTCCAGGCAGCATGGCTTTCGATACGAGCCGTTTACTCATATTGCCCCAATCGCCATCGATTCTACTCGTTTCTTAAACATAGCCTTCCTGCACTTACTACAATTGGAAAATACTTCTAAAAACATGTTTATCATCCAAGTGAGGGATTCTGATGTCGATGAAAGTAATTAGCAAAAATATTTCCTTTTTTTTTTATCCTTCTTTCATTCTTAATATATCTTATTTTCCGACTCGTGCCGTGATAGTAAGTGGCCAGAAATCGTGCAAGAAGGCTTCAGTTTGAATCAAATGGTGGCCCTCGTTACAGTCACTGCTTTCAGAAAAGATGGGACTTGATACTGACTGAGATAATATGTGTAAAGCATCAGACTGCCTGGTAAGAAGGGTCCATGTTTCCTCCCAAACGACACGCAAGTATGTGACTGTTCCCCCAAAAGTAACTTTATGGCTGATCGTATATAATTGTTTACCTTTTAACGATGAGTGGTTTAAATCCATTTCAAAACACATTATTTCTCTGTTATACATATGTACATAAAAAATTAGTTACTAGCGCACTACAATTTTATTGTGCCTTAAATTCCTATTAAACGTACTTATTAGTTTATGCCCCACATAATGTAAACAAAAACAGAATTCTTCAATGGATCTCATCATTGTTTATTATATGCAAGACAAGCTCTTCATAGCTTCCCCATAATGAAGGTAATATTTTATTATTGGATTTAATAATAATACACTCTTTAATTAGCTATCAAAATAAAATTTTAATTAATTTCTTTTTCGTAATTACAAAGCAAATTGTTTTTAATTCAGCAAGCATCTGAAAGATAAAAAGATTTTTGATTTAAAAATGTTTTCCTTTTTATTATAGTAAGGAAGTACTTTTATTTTTAATTAGTACAATAAAAATTAAAAACTTACAAAGCCTAGATTTTTATCGAATATTTGTAAAACATACAAAATAATTTTTTTCCTTCATATTTTACGAAAATGCTAATGTCTTAAAATAATAAAATAATTAACACTTATATTCGAGTAATCTACATATATCTCGATTTTCTTTTAAAAATACACGTTTATTCAAATTGCCTTTTTAAATAGAAAATGTTTGATTAAAATTATTAGCAATCTCCATTAACAAATCTCTCTATAAGCATAAATGATGCATTTTAAGTGATGTATATAATATTATTAATGACATTTTCTAATATTTTTAACACAAATGACAATTTAATGTCTTTTGTCCCTTGCAATATTTGAAGATTTATTAGCTGAAACATGTCATTTAACGAAATATCTTAAATAAATTCGAGTAATTTAAAGTAGTAAATAAGTTAAAGCATGTAAGAATAGCTAACGTATATATTTAAGTAATAGTTAAAGTTATTTTCAGCACCATCATTATATTTTTAACCCACTTAATGGCAAAAGAAAAAAAAATGTTTTGAGAAAGGGCATTACCAACAAAACCATTAAGATATTTTAAATTACCATCTTTATTGATTTTAGTAATGTATTCACTTAATACTATCAATTAATGCTAATGTACTACAGTATCTAGAGAATTTGTGTTTAGCAAAATTATCCATTTATTATATTAAAATAATTTCCCTTTATACTAAATATTTTCACCATATTTGCTAACGTTTTTAGTGTAATGTTCAATAAATATTTAAATAAAGCTGTTCTAGAAACATAAAAACTTTTTGCCTTTTAGGAATTCTATAAATATCATTACTTAGCTTGGGAAATTATTTTAAAAAATATTTTATTGACTTTATGTTATTTACTGTATATCATTCAATATGGGTTAATATGAAACTTCAACACATAATGCATAGAAAATGCTTTTATAAATTTATGATAGTATTATTAATGTATGTTGCCCAAAATTATAATATAAATATTATAAATTAAAAAGAAACGAATAATTATTATTTCAAAATAATTTATTTGAAAAAGAGCAATATTAAGAAATTTTTTATTTAGGTTTAACATTGAACACAGACTCTAAATAAAATCTTTCTCATAATATTAAAAAAATACACAAAAAGGAAATATATTTTTTGAAAGGATATTTTCAATAGACTTAAAAATAACGTGGAATTAAATTCTTATTATATTAGCAATAAAAATCCAATTAAATTATGATATGTTATGAATATTGTAACACTTGTTTGCATTGATTAGAGTATGTTTATTATTTTTTATTTTATTTATTCTATAAAATTAAAATCACATTTATAAATCGCATTCAACGTTACACTTCATTTTTAATCATTTTGCTGAAAGTAATAAAATTGTGTTGGTTTTTTAATATTTAATCAAATATGTTCTAGTGCCACTTTAATTTAAAAATTTGATTGAAATATTGCAATTTATTAAAAGTTATTTTAATAATATTAAATCATATTTGCACTCGTAAATAAATTTTTTATAGAAATTTAAAATTATATTAATGTAATAATTATTTTTTTTTTTTTTTTACTTACTTAATCAAATTTAACTCAAACTATCAAATATGATAAATAACTATCATAACTATATACTATACTAACTATCCAATGAACTCAATGAATTAATTTGAAAATTTCTATAATTTCTTTATATAGATATAAAGTTTTTGAATTTTTATTTAATATCATGGATATAAATATCTAAAAATCAAAGGAAATGCAGGCAAAAAAATTTAAATTAATTTTACAGTTATACAAAAATCGTTTTAATAAATAAAATAAACATAATTTTTCCTTAGTTCAATATCAATTTTGGCAATTTAATTCACATTATATTAAATTTATAGAAATACATTTTAAGGGTGTTTTTTCACTATCATTTTCAATATTTATCAATATAAACTCTTAATTATAAAAATATAAATAACTCAATTACTTAAAAGAATTTAAATTGTTTTTAATTTAACCATTCTTTGCTTTAGAATATTAAAAACCAGTTTTAATATCTTTTTTCATGGCAATTCTAATTGTCATGTTTTTTACAGCATTTTCACAAGAAAATATGTTTTCTTGAAATCAAATATTAAATTTTGATTTCTGTGAAATTTACTTAGAAAATTATAAAAGATGATGAAAAAATTAGAATTCGAAACAACCAAGAGAAAAAATATATATATTTAACTATATCATTAGTATATTTAACATATTTATATATTATTCAGTATATTTAACATATTTATATATTATTCAGTATATTTAACATATTTATATATAATATTCAATATATATGGTAATATCATCGTAGACAGTTATTTTATATATTTACCCAACAAATCATTTCTAAACACCAAAAAAATTCAATGTAATGCCTATCTGTTTGTCATCAATACAAAATGAGACAATTAAGTATTTGGTAGTATGTAAAAAAATGACATATATAACAAAACAATTAAACATCTTTTAAAAGTATTATATACGGTACAAAATATTAATGATGTAAAAAAAACCTCCAATCTTTCAAGGACGACAAATAAAATTAATGAAAATAAAAACCAAATAAAGAAACAGCAGTTGTCTAGTCACCAGCTGCCAGACACTATTTTGTTTCTCATTTCTTGGAATTCTTATCGACAGAAATGTGTTTTATTCCAAAAAGAAAAGAAACATTGTAAACACTAGTGTCTACTTGATGTGAGAGCTCTATTGAAGTACCAACAAGTAATCACTCTCCAGAAACACTTGACTTGTTATTTATTTCCAGCACTGCGAAGAAGAATTCATTTTACCCATCCGCAAATCCATTTCCTCCCACTGTAGCCAAGCTCACACAAGAAATTCTCGCCAAAAAGCAACCTTTACCGACACATGTCACGTTGCCTTTAAACAAACCGGATGGAGTTGGAACAAAGCAAAAACAAAGCTTCTTCTATTTCGGGTGCTTTATCTTTTAGTGTGGAGACACTCTGCCAGATTGTGTCTTAAACCCGCCCAACCCTTTTACTCTTCCTACAAATTAATCCCATCGCTGATCCAAGCAGCAAGAATGGGGGTGGACCGACTACTTATTTGGGGAAGGGGAACACCCTCTCACTGCCCCCCCATACCATGTGTTTGTGCCAAATTACTTTGTAATTGAATTAAAGGCTTGATTTAACCTCTTAAGCTAAACGGTTCGTTGTCTTTGTTTATGCGTTGTCTGGGTTGCATCGTTTGTTGTTGCTGTAAAATATGCAGGGAGACAATGTGATTGGCGGATGAGAAGTTAATGGAGATTCGATTTATGTCCCAGGAAGGGTCCTGGTTGGACAAAATAATTTATTGGTTGGAAGGGTTAAATGAGGCTGAAACAATTTTTGGAATTTTTTGTTATTGTTGTGCTTATTTTTTGTTGAACAAATTGAATTTATCTGCTGCCTTTTTTCAATTCCTTCTATTAGCTTACACTCTCCTATATATATATATATCCTGTTCAATCGTTCATAAAATACTTTTTATTCGTCCACTCAAGTCAAATACATTTTTTTGAACTTGTAGTGGAAGACACTGGATGCTAAGGCAGTTTTTCCAAATATTAATTCAGTAATTAAATTTAATTAATTAATTTTAGTTTTATATGGGAAAAAAGAATTTCTCTTATTAATAAGATATTTAGCAGGATATAAATTTAGGAATAAATACCGTCAGTGGAAAAGCGTGTAGATCGCTGGAAAAATTTCTTTTTCAGATTCTTTTTCATTCTGGGTTCTAGTCTGAGTCAAGTAGGGAACAAAATGGAAAATGAAACATGTGAATAAATTAGTGAGAGAGATGGAAAGTGTGTATGTGTGTGAGAGAGAGAATTTTTCTAACTTAAAAAATGAATGAAAATTATTTATAAAGTACTTTCTGCAATATAGTGAAAAAATAGTAGGATTGATTTAAAAATTGATTTTTATATTATTTGTTAACTAGTTAAAAGACACAAAATAACAATCATATTATTGTAATTTTTTTTGGAATACAAACTTTGTTTCTTCGCCAATTCTTAGCATATCTGTCAGTTCTTTATATTCATTTATTTGAAAAACCTTTTTTATGATACTTTTTTTCAGTGATTTAAAATCTCATAATCAAACACAGAATAAAGATCAATAACAGCAAATTTTGGCAATTTTTTTGCAAGTGGGAAACTGATATGGAAAGTAACCTATAACGGTTAGAATGTGACACCACATGCAACGTTGCAAAGATATGTTCTTTATTTGCTTCTGGTGTGGTGGATAAACCTTTTTATTGGTGCCACCATAATTTGGAACGAGCACCCTATAGAGGTACAGTCTGGGAATGTAATTATTCTCCTCCCTCTGAACTGAAAGGGTCTACAATTTATTGTGGCCTTTCATCATGTTATAAGTGCAACGAAACACTATGATTGGCTGTTGATTTAATGATAAAGTTACCGGATTCGACTAATGTTTTCAGTTTTGTTTTTTTTTCTAGTTGGGGCCTGATGGCAGAGTGGCTAGCGCTCTGGTGCTCGGTTTCACAGGTTTCAGGTTCAAATTCTGGCGGTGCCATGAATGTTTGTAGTGGTTCGGAATCCACTTTAAGCAGTAATTCCTTGTCTCATAGTACCGTAGAGCGTCACAGAGCCCACCCAGACTTCTTCTCACCCACATCATTTCCAAAGTGTAAAAGGGCAACTCAGTTCTAGTCCCAGTGATGTGGTGTGGTGTAGTAGTAGTAGTAATAGATCACTTTTGTTACATAAAAGAAATAAAATGATGTAGCTCTTAGATAAGATAAAAATAGATGTTTGTCGTTATTTTTGAGCGTTGCATCGGATTTGTCTGGAATTCTTTTAACTAATTTAAAAGCAAACAAATATAATTATATAAATTATGTAAAGGTTTATTCAATTACAAGCTCTACTTCAATTCTTTAAGGCACATTTTAAAATTTTCTTACAAGTTGTCTCATATATGTTTCAGTGCTCACAGATTGTGGTTAATTCAAACACTTAGTATTGCATGTAAATATATTACACGAAAAAGTGATTAAAAAGTTTTATTCCAATTTTATTCAATGGGAGGGTGGGGGAGTACCTTTATTTCCAAGGTTTAGCTCACGAATCGACAAAACTTTCAATGAATTCGACAGATTAACATTGGTCTCTGGTGACTCAGTAATTTGGAACAAACAATCCCTAGAGCCAAGGATTTAACATACGGTTGTTTACTTTTAGTCGAATTTGAAGTTTGGTTTAACCTGTTAAGCAAAACAGGCGTTTTCTCGTTTATGGTCCACTTGTTTTTTTAGTTATTGTAAAACATTCAAGGAGACGATGTGATTGGCGGATGGCCGATTGAAAAGTTAATTTGTTATTCAATTGAGGTTCGAAGATTGTGGTTAGACAAAAAAGTTATAGAAGGGAATGTTACATATGGCTGAAAAGAGTTAAGATTAATAATTCTTTTTTTTATATATCGTTTGTATTTAATTTGACAATTAAATTCGTCTAAAAATTTTTAACAAATGAAAAATAGTAAATAAATATTGATGCGAGGTTCATTCATTAACGAAAATTCTAATTTTACTGCAATAATTTAGAAATAGGGGAATGATGGTCGAGTGACTACCGCTATTGCGCCCTGTGCCGTGGTTGATTGTATTGATTCGGAATTCACTTTAAATTGTAGGTACAGTTAAAAGTTGGGATGGAAATATGTTCGAAGGGAAATCTATAAAACTGCTGACAGTCGCAAAGCTTGAGATCCAGAACAAATCATTAAAAGTGTTTCGGCTAGTAAGTTGTAGGGGGTGAGAAATGAGGAGACAGGGCGAGTTAATAACCATACACATCATGATAACGATTTTATAACAGCCAATAAGAGGAAGTTGTAAGAAAATTTCAGAAAACAAGTTTAATTGGAGTGAAACGAATGAATCTATTATTTGCATTGTGATATCTTTAACAAGAAAACGGTTGTTTTTACACGAATTTAGTAATGAATAAAAAATAATAAATAAATACATAATTCTGTGAAGTAACGTATATTTTTCTTGTATAAACAGGATGACAAAAATTTTTAAAATTTGTATCAAAAATTTATATAATTTAATTTTTTTTTTTCTAAGAAGAGACCGAATATTTTCAAATATTTTATTTTTTTAAATTTTGTGATAGAGAAATAAAGCCTTATTTTTCCTAAACATAATAATATATAGTTTATGTAAGTTTCGCTAGTATAAAATAGAGAACAATGCATTTTAAATAATGTATACATGTTTTTGAAAACCTCTCATGTCATATTTCATTAACTGTTTTTGTGGTCTTGACTTTATACTAAATATTTAAATTTCATTTTGTAAAACCTTCAGAACATAGCAACAGTGTAATTAACCGTGGCTAAGTTTGGTTAAATAATTACGTTCGAACAATGTAAATGTTGTTTACAAACTTTGTAATCTAAATCTTGCAGTAGTCTTGGTTTGCAAATTTTTTGTTTGATTTTCGTTCTCTTTTTTGCTTTGTGTATTCTTTTTGTATTTTTCTTTGACTAAAATGGCCATGTAGCAAAACTTTGAAAGAGAAACTAAAACAATGTCCTATAATCATAGTAACTGGTTGGAATGAGCTCAACTAATATTGAGAATTTTGTTTTGCTATCCAGGAATTTATAAAATAACAGTACTTTTCTGCTTACATTACAAAATAAAAAATATATTTAACGTTCTGAGTATATTTAAACATTTCTTATTTGTATTTCTAAATATCGAACACCATTTACATGATTGTTATTATTGATTGTATTAAAATACAGCTTTGATGTTTTGTTCTTAAAATTAAAAATTTAGTAGAAAAACATGCTGACTGGAATTAGCTAATTGGAACAAATATTCATTATGGCATGTGATCAATTAACGATATTTCTTCAACAATATCTTAAACGGCATATAGTAAACATTAACTGTTATATAATCTATGAAACATTTAAAAATGTTAAAATGCTGATCAAATTTTCATGCTTTTTTAAAATGATCATCACATCTCAACCATCATTTTACTGGATATTTATTAGTGGATATTTATTTCTTTACCTTTTCTTTATGTCTTTTTTCTGAGTATATTTAAACATTCTTATTTGTATTTATAAATATCAAATACCCTTTATTGAATGTTACTATTTACTGCATTTAAATGCAACTGTTACTTTACTAACTGTTACTATACTGTTATATAATCTTTAATGGATTGGAAAAGGATAAAATGATCAAATTTTCATGTTTTTTTAAATTGGTCGTCCCATCTCAAGCATAATTTTACTGGATATTTATTTCTGTGGGTTTTTTTATATCTAAATCATGATCAATGTTAAAATAATTTAACAAAGTAACTATTTTACGCCAACAAACTTAAATATTTATAATTCAAAGAGAATTTTGATAATTGTTTACAAAAATAACCCAACATAGCTAGTGTCCTTATTGCTAGTATTATTTTCTATGTACCTGTAATTGATTAGATATATATTAATCATTGAACTCAAGGTCATTTTTAATTTGTTTGAAGTTATGGGTGAAACACATATATTTTTTTTCACAATTTTAAAAAATATAGTTTTGTATGGGTAATTCAGCATACAAACAAGTACTAAGAAGCAGAAGTGCTAAAACGCTTTAAATTATAGAAAGTCGGTGTTAAACAATATAAAACTAGAATAAAAACTTTATTTTGTATATATTGAGTAAGTATAATTGACACTCAATTGTTTTCTGCACTTTTCTCAAAATATGATTTTCAAAATTTAAGCATGGGGATAAACTAAAAATTGCAACGCCATAAAGGCATCATCAGAATTAAATGAAATTTAATACACAAACGATTTATATTGGAATAAATAAATGACTAAATTTTCTAAGTTAAAAAAACATCATTAATTGTCCGAATTAATATTGTTGAAAATTAATATTGTTAACGTTGTCGAATTAATATTGTTGCCGTGAAAATGAATCTTGAACAGTTCTTATAACATGTAGGCGGGCTATATCCTATTGAAAGATAGCTCCAAAAATGCCTTGAAATAAAGAAAAGATTTCAGTTTCCAGAACTTCACAGACGTACCTGTTTCTGTTAGAATTACCCTCAATTTGTAGCAGCTTAGATATTCCATGATACTCAATCGCCACCCCCCAGACTATAACTTCGGGTGTTCATCCACTATGATATTCGATAATGCACTCCCGAAAGTAGCGTTCTCGGGCATAATGTCTAACATAAATGTGGGAAATGTGGTACCACAAATGAAAATAGGATACGTAAAAAAAACACCCTTCTTGCTAATCTGCACTCCAGTCAGTCTGTTCATGAGCCTATTGCAGCCCCAAACGTCGATGGCCTTACTTAGTGAAATCCTGTATAAGGATGTCTTGCATGCAGTTCACGGTGCAACAGAAGTCGACAAATTGATGAAACAGATAGCGATACGCCTGTATCAGTGGAACAATGTGCTTCCAACTGTCTAGATGAAGCTGTACAGTCTATCAGCACCATTCGGACCAGATATCTATCATCGGTCGTTGACGTTACGTTTCAGATCTACTCCCAGATTTACGCGTTGTCCGGTTCTCGTCGGTCCACTGCGTGCGAACTCGCATCACTATATTCCTTCCCATAGGCTGACAATTCTCACCCTTTCAAACTCCGTAAGTTGTTGAAATGTCGCCTTCTTTCGTCGAAGATGCATAGTTACGTCTCATCTGGCGTTTACCACTAGCAGATAACTATGAATTATTTTCAACCTTCAGCTATAGCTCTCTATACATTTTCAGCAGCAGTTCAGAGGGCGCTACTCATACCACGCATGTGCCTCTGCCATTTTAATCATTTGACGTAATACGCTATAATTTGCATTTGCTGACAATTTCAACTCAATCTCACCATTCGTAGAGTTGCATTTCTTACAAACAGTCAAATTAGAAATTATACGTGAAACTAATTTTTGGTTTATCTTTTTGTTATTTTGAAATTTTATAAACAAAAATTTAGTTAAAAGTTAACGTTCATTTGGCATTTACAGAATTTGAAGTTTTTTTTTTTTTTTTTTTCTAGTTTCTGTAAAAATACTTTAACAGTTAAAGTATTATGTTTAGATCATGCAAACAAATACCTTCATTGAATAAAATTGTTTTTCCCTGATCTTACAAAACGAAATCAACATCAATATAAATTGACAAAAAAAAAAAAAAATTCCTACTTCGGAGGATTTTTATTTTTCTTCATGAATATTGTTTCTTCATTTTTATACAAAAATATTTCCTACTTCATAATCTGATATATTTTTAATAATATATTTTCACAAATGGCTGATATGACTCGTAAAATTGTCAGAACGTAGAACGTCAGAAGTTCTGAAGAGCAATTCAGTTGTCGAAAAGATCTATTCCCCTTCCATTCTCCTTTTAATAATATATACTTTTAAATACATTATAACAATGTATATATATATATATATATATATATATATATATATATTGATGTATTGAGTTAATGTAGTATGTGTAAATAAAGTAATACTATGCATTTCTTCCCATTATCTTGAATTCAAATTGATATTGCAATATTGTATCTTTCTTGCTGTATTAGTATTGTTTCATAAGTATATTAAATCAGTGCTGTATCTTCTTTTTCTAGATTACTGATTAATTTGCCTTTAATTAGGTGCAATAATATGAGCTTAAAAAGTTGTAAAATTATCGTAATTTTCAGTTCCGAAACAAATTAAATCCAACTGCAAAACTGATTAAAAGCATATTAATTTCTTTGCATTTTTACTTGATGCATTCATATTCCCATTTTGAACTGTGGCATTTGGTAATATTAATGCAGTAAGTTTTTTTTCGTTTATCTCATTACATCTGAATTAACACTGTTAACTTATTACGCGAATATAACAGCTCTGTTCACAAAAACCCACGATACAGATTGGTGGATAATCTTGTGCTGCAGATTTTTATATATTATGATACATCGCAATCAAAATACACAAATTGACTCAAGGTGCATCAAATATAAGAATACACTTTTCTAATATTGTTTCTGACATTAATGGAATTTTTAATTCAGAATCTTATAGTATTAGAAGTGCTACTGATTCTTTATTATTTATTTATTTATTGTTATTATTTTTGTTATTGCTTATTTTTAAAAAATTGTTTTGTTTTCGAAATAATTGTGATTTTGAACTCTTGCATTTTGTTTAGTTTATCTACTACTAAAACTGAAAAATACAAGCCCTTTTTTCTTATAAATTCAAAAGATAGTATAAAAAATTTGAGATTTGTCAAAACATTCTATTATTGAGTAAGTTTGAAATCATAAACAATGTTATAAATTTGAATGTATTCATTTATACATTAATATCATATATACATTCATGTGTATACAATTTCCCCATCTATCTTCAGTCAAGAATTTACAATTTACTCATCTATTTTTAATTAACAATTCACAATTTGCTCATTTATCTTCAATCCAAAAATTTACAATTTCTTTATCTGATGTTTTAACATTTTTAAACAAAATTTTGATAAAGTGTTTTTCGAAGTCTGGTACTGTTAATTTTAAAGCCATGACATGAAATAAATATGAAAATTGAACCAGATTATCTTAAATAACTATTTAAATAAATTAAATGATTCATTACAACATAATAAAAGTATAGTAAACAAATTAATTAATAATGTAAGTATTCTAATAATAATAATCCAAAAAATATTAAGGCTAGTTAGATTTTTGAATAAAACCATTTCTTTTCTCTATACAAATTGTAATTAATAGTTTGTTCACTTACAATACTTTTGTGTTCAATGAAAGAAGCAGATTTGTATGAATTAATTTATTTTTTAACTTTTCTAAAACATCTTTTCTTCAACTACATGAAATACATTATACCTGAACTTTATACGTGAAAATTTTTCAAAAGGAGATACTACCATCTTCTAATTTGTCTGGTTTTCTATAGGACTTCACTAACCTCATGCTTCTGAACGTAGAAAGGAACAGATACTCCATTAAAATAATTCTTCCTTTGATAAGGAAAGAGTTACATTAATTATCTAGAAAAGAATAGAATTAATTTAAAAAGTTTTGAGAATATCCAAAACTCAAAAGAAAAAAAAAAAAAATATGGAGACAATTACCTAATCCGTCAATAATTAAAAAAATAGTCTATTCAATATTTTCTCCTTTATGTAAAATCCTGCAGAATTACCATACATTAAAAGTACTAAAAGCAAAATAGCCCACTTTATATATATCATTACACAAAATAAGAGTATGTGTTTAAGTGCTGAGATAAGCTGTCTATAAAACCGTTTTATAGTTCAACCTTCTAAAATTTAAAAAGTTAAATAAGCAAACTGTTAAATATGCATCAATATTGCTTTTGGTAATCGCAGCTGTCGTTGTTATCTGACGCCTTAATATTTTGGAGTCTCCTGTCAGCTGCCTGGCTTGAATATTCTCTGGCTGTTCGCAATTAACTCTCATTCTAGAATTCAGTCATAAACTTCTACTGATTTCGTGTAAATTATCAATGGCATTTAAGAAAACCATTAGGTTCCAGGCTTATAAATAAGTCAGAATCGGACTTGATAAACATGGCGAATTTGTGCCATGTTTTAGAATATGCTTATAAATAGGCGTTTGTTACAAACGCCTATCGATAAAAATAAGTTCTTCGCTTTTTATTTATATAATTAAATAAATTCTATTTTATATAAGAATTATTTATAAATATATGGCAGTGCATAATTCAATAACAAATAAATTGAAAGATGTAAGTTAGTTTATAAGCTTTAAACTTTAAATGAGAATCAGTTTATAAGCTTTTGATAAATGGGAATCATTTTCGATTTTACGCAGATTTAAGCATAGTTTAATTAAACGTCTTTTCAAAAATACATTTAAATTACAGTTAATAGTTAATATTTTTTAAAAGCAACAACTAACAATTTGATAGTTCTAACCTTTTTATGATATTTTATTGTATTACATACTGCCATATATTTATAAATAATTGCGTTTTATAAAAATAAAATTTATTTTATTGTATAAATAAAAAGAGATGGATTTTTATTGATAAAACTATTTTAATTTATCGACTCGTGATCTAGTGCCAGTGTATGTCACTAAGTACTGAGTGCTGAATTTATATTGGTAGCGTGTGCTCCTGCTACTGATTAGAAAAATCGTTAGTTTAGGCGGATATTCTGACGGATCATTCTGAATTATAATTTTTATAGTTTACTACAGTATAATATACAAATTTCGTGAGTATAACTTATAAATTTATTTTAAAATAATAAAAAAACCATTAAAACACTGCCAGTTAGTCTTGTCTGATTTTTTTTAACAAGTAGATATGGTATTCTTCTTCTTCAATGGCTCAATATCCCCATGGTAGGTTAGGAGCTTCTGCGTACTGGCAAATTCCGAGGCATGATATGTAGATATAATATTACTTTATTTAATTTTAAACTTATGCAGTCTATGTTAGTAAAAATTATATTAGTAATGACTAACATACATTTTACTATTTTTTTGTATAATGCAAATAATTATTTTTTTTTTTTACTTACAGAAGTTGCATTATTTAATTTTATATCAACACATAATTAATAGTTGCATATCCATTTATCATGATTAACTAACTTTTAATAAAGAAGAAGTATGCATCAATATAATGGAACTAATTATTTTTTTTCTTAGGATTTTTGTGAAAGATTGGCTTTTTCAGCAATTCTATATTTAACTTGTATGAATTCATAGATATATGTATCACTTCGACTGTTCCATCGATGATGCATGTTGCATTCGAATACAAGATTATTTGCCCTAAGATCAATAAAATATCAGATGCGTAACAAATTTAGCGCTATCTAGGGTGCATTCCATGTGGGTTCTACTATAATACGTCCATAATTTGGCCTCACTATTTGAGATGAACATTCCATTTGGCCATCTTAGAGAGAGGTTCAAATTCTTCTCATAGAGCCCAACAGACGCTCATTCTAACCTGCAAATTAATTTTGCCATTCTCGGCAACAGAATTGGAATCTTGCATCTTAAGTTTCGAATTTAGATGCTTTAGTTTTTAATCCATAGTAATATCCGTCACGTTGTTGAATGATCCGGTGGTTCAAATCTGTCGGTGGTGTACATTGGCGTCCATTTCAGCAAAAAAAAAAGGAGATTAGATTGCATTTCTGAAAATGTGAGTATAGCGTCTCCATTAATAGTTAAGCTGCCTTGTAGAATTTTTCGAAGTATCTCCCATACGAAACGCAAATGAGGAGCATTTATCCTAAAAGTCCTCCCATCGCTCCTTCAGTGAGGTGTTATTATTACATCAGTGAAACACGATGCACGGCGATGCTCAAAACAGAATAAAAATGTTGTAGGATAATAATTAAAGAAATAGAATAACATCATCTAAGGAATGTATGAACATACACCCATAGAGTTATATATATAACCCATAATATACATAGTAACACAAAACCCTTGAATTGTCTAACATATAACCTACCTCTATCCATCTGCCCTAAAAAGAAGAAGAATACTTGTTAACAATCCGATATGTATAATCTGTAGCATCGAAATTGAACTCTATTGAAATATATATCTTGACAGTTTTCTGAAAACATGGAACGTCGAAAACAAATAAGTTATCAATGTACCTTAAAGCACGTTTGTGAATTAAACAATAGTTCATTTTGAAGTAGTGAAGTAAAGATTAGAGAAAAGAATCAAGCAGTTAAGAATTTACGGATTATATAAAAAATCATCTTAAATATGATTGCTGAAATATTTTAAAATTCTTAAAATAAGCTCTATTAAACTATATATCTATACATGTATCGTAGTTACCAATAATATATATAGATATCAACTGTGTCCAAAAAGTAAAAAAATTTTCATTTTAGAATTCCCGGGGCTTATGGAATTTAAATTTTTTTTTTTTTTGTAGGTTGCTAGCACTGTCCTTGACATCTGTGTGAAATTTGGCGTCTAAATCTTTAATTTTTGGACGTGAGACTCGTTGGTTGAGGTTGATGGTCGACCAGAGTGCTCTTGTCTTCAACGCGTTCTCTGCCTTCTTTGAACTGTTTATACCACTTCTAAACATTTCTTTCCGATATATTAATGCTCACCGATATATTAATGCCTCCTGCAACATTCTCTACGTTTCTTCACACAAAAGTTAATGCAAGTTCTTTGCTCAATGAATTCAGACATTTCAAAAATTGCCAGAATTCAGTTTCAGCGTCTCACAAAGCCAAGTGTAACTCAAACACTAATGAATATTTTGACGTCAAATTTCACACAGATGTCAAGGATACACCGCCAGCAACAAAACTGAAAAACAAATGATATTCCATAAACCCTGGTAATTTTAAATTGAAAATTGGTCTTACTTTTGGGCACAGTATTATCGTAGTTTCCAATACTGTATAAATATCTTGTCAATTCATATTTCGATAATATTTTCTGCTCGAACTACACATGTTCACGGGTAATGTTCTACACTGAAGAAATAAAAAAAGAAACCGTATCAATTCAGTGTGATACAACATCCTGGTAGGCTGCAGTATCTCTTAAGAAGGCAAAGGAATCAGATTGTGCCGCGGATATTTCACCTTTAAGGAGGAATAACCTTCCCGTACCACGCCAATTTAAAGAATTTATCTGAACATCCTTGCTTCCCTCCGGAGAAAAGTTTGTAACACAGCTACGTGTTGTTCCCGGACACCTGTTTTCAATTAAGGGACGGCAACTCCACTTAGAAGCAGAACTATAGCTTCTTCTTAAAGCAAACTTTTTCTCGTTGAATAAATGGTGCCACCGGCAAAATGGCTCATAAATACTTTCTATTCGATAAATTCCACCTTATTGGATTTCGCGGAAAGATAAAAAAAAAAAAAAAAAAATTCTTCAAAGGATTCTTCTGTATTACAATTTTGGCGAGAAACAGTATTTCAGTCAGTGGATCCTTTTGAATAAAATGAAAAATATGTTGAATATTTTAACATAGAATATGTTCCATACATGAAGTAAACATGTAGAATGGTTTAAAGAATCGATTAAAAACCTAAATTGCTGTCAAAATATAGAAACATTTTTAATGATTCTTAAAATAACTCGAATTTTGCATTATAAAACTATTTTGGTATTGTGATTGTTTCAAATCAATAATACCAATGACGTATCATATCAACTTGGCGATATGATACTCAAATGGCGCATTTCCATTGAACGATTCGTCGCCAATTGTTACGCACAGACATGGAAACGATTCTGTGGGAGTCTGATAGCCGAGTGGCTAGCGCTCTGGCTTTCGGTACCACACGTTTCTGGTTCGAAACCAGATGGTTCCATGGATGTTTATAGTGGTTCGAATCCGCTTTAAACGTAGGTTCCGGTCTCATATGAGCGTAGAGCATCACAGAGCCCAATCAGACTTCCAACCACATCATTCCCAAACTTTAAAGGGGCACCTTAGCTCAAAGGCACATCAATGTGGTTTGGTGTAGTAGTAGTAGTATTAATAGAAACGATGCTGTGAATCAATTTACTTTTTAATCACCCCATTCAATCGCAGCTAAACTAATAGTGCATGGTTTTTTAAAATTTCCAAAACGAATAATAATTTCCTAATAAAAATGAAAGGAAAACTTATTTTCTTTTATTTATCCAGATATTCATTTAAATCTTTATAAGGATAATTTTCATTTAAAAATTAAAAGAGAATGGATGAGATAATTTTAAACGTTAATGAATGTAAGAAGCCTACGATTCAGTGGTATAGATAGTGTATAAATGTGAACTTGTAACTAGGTGTTTCCCCTATGAAAACCCTGACTCAAATCATGCTAAAAAATTTTTTTCCCGATGAAGCAAGGGATACGTCATATTCTACGTAATAGCTCACGTGATTTCTCTGGCCCATGAGAATCGTTTTAGTTTCAGTCTGTCAAGCATGGCGTAGTTTAGCTGAACATGTCGAAAAGCTTGTGTGTTGTGTTGCGAGAAATTCTTAATAGCTGTGAATTACATTAGAATTGTGTGTTGTATTCGTGTGATTGTCTTTTATTGTAAATAAATATTAATTAGTTATACTTTTAGTCTTCTCACAAAAATTGTGTCATGTAGTATCAAAAATAATTGAGTTGTTGAACTAATTGAGATTCTTTAATCTTCTCTCGATGTAAACAAATTTGATCTTGCCTGAGAACGTTGGCGTTATAAACTTCCGATTTCTCATTTTTATAGTACTTACACATGTGCATCTATAACACATTCATAATTGTAATATAAACAACAATAAGCCGGAGAACATCGCTTCATGGCATGTGAAGTAGTTAGTCTGAGCGCCGAAGTAGCAAGGAAAAAAGCACAAGTCAAAGTGACACATGGAATAATATTTAACTAACATAAGTAATTATTGTTAAAATTTCGGCGCTGTCTTTTACTACATTATTTCAAAAATCGCCAAGTACATTGTAAAACGAAAGTACCATATTATTACCAATTATTAAATTATAAGCGTTTTTTATTGGGTTACAATCATTAAAATGACCGAAAGTGGCAATTTCGTATTTTCATCTGGAAATTTGTATTTTGAAAAAAATTCAACCGTAGATAAGTGATAATTCATAACGTGTTAATATAAAAAAATTGATCTAATTGCTTTTCGTATGCATTTGAAGAGCGTAAACTAAGACTTTAGCGAAATATATGAAATTCTTATTTTTTATTTTAAAATTAAAACTGTTGAGAAATTTTTAGGAGAACTTTTTAATTTACTTTCCATTGACGATAGATTCAAAAATATTTACACTTCTCTTGCAAGCTCTTAAGATGAGTCATTTATATGCATAGATAAGGAAATGATTGCTGTAAAACCTTTTATCTGAAATGAGAAATTTTTTAAACATTTTAATTTTCTGGAATTTTTACTCATCATGCATTGTATTCAAAATGCTATTGTTGATGCTTTTAAAAACAACTGCTTGTGAAGATTGTTTTTATTTTTCAATTTTCCAAAAAAAAATAGTTGTTTTATAGGCAGTGGCCGAAAACGTTATTTTCATTAACACAGTAATAAATTGTTTTTAAAGTAAACACGACTTTAATGACAAAAACGAAGCGATACAATTTTTTTTAATAATATTTTTAAGTGATGTACCAGCGATAGTTGTGATAATTTTATTGTTATTGATTTTTTTAAAAACAAAAATCAATCACTTTTAAAAAAGGGGAGAAAAAGATTTTCAATAAAAAAGGGATATTATTTCTCAAAGAACAATAACTATTAATGTAGCGTGCAGGATGAGCAACAAGATTGTAAATGGGTGTGATCTCAAGTGTGCCTCAAGTGATCAAAGTGTGCCTCAAGTGATCAAAGTGTGCCTCAAGTGATCAAAGTGTGTCAATCCTCAAGTATCTCAATCCAGAGATACTTAAGGCACACTTTGTTGAACTCACAGCTTTATTTACACATGCACAGACACCACACACATACAATTAGAAATATACTATATTTAACGCATTTAAAAATATATAATTATAGATTCGTGGAAGGATTCCACTTCTTTGCCGAAAATCCTACACTCAAGTACACGCAGGATCAGCAAAATATATTTCCTCTTTGGGTGAGTGTCTGTATGTCAACTCAACATCGCACTTTCCAGTTCTTAGGAGAAAGCATGGTTACTGCAATACATTTTTGTACTAAATTTTATAACTAAATAAACTAAAAAATCGTGAATTTATACACATTTCACACATGTACATTATATCAAATTTCTCAAGATATTTAGTATAATTTGTTTGTGAATTTATACAATCTTCTTTAAAACATTAATGATTGCATATTATGAAAGAATAATTTCATGAATCTATATAATTGTTTACTAAACTGGCGGAATTTTTTTTTATCTGGATATTGGTAAGTCTCTATTTTTATATATGCTAAAGAAAATTTATAAAACTATACAGTTTTATTTAGTTTCAAATAAAATGATCCGAACAGGTAAAAAATGAATAGATGATATGAATATAAAAGAAAGTATTACAATTTCAAGTAGATTAGGAATGAATTAATGAATAGATGATATGAAAAATGTATAGAAAAAAATAATAGAATTGAAATGAATAGAATTGAAAAAAGAAATAGATGATATGAATATGAAAAGAAAGTATTATAATTGCAAGTAGATGGACCTTATTCATTTTCTAAGTTTTACATAAATTAATTCATGACAGAAGGAACCATGTAATTAATTAAATATTGAACAATGAATGTAATTAATTAAATAATTAATTATCATTGAATTAATTTCAGACAGAAGGAACCATTTAATATGACAGTGGATCATTAATGATCCTTGCACAAATTATTATTCGATATAGTATTTATTGGCAGAGAAGCAGCTGTCTAAGCCAAATTTCTCGCCAAGCTCTCTTCAACTCTCAGTTTAGATTGGTGAGATCGTAAGACAATGGGAGTCACCTGGCTGATGAGATCCCAATCGCACTACAATTGGCGTGAGATATGGCGATTTAACTGAATAAACAATTAGCAGGAATGATTACCACGAACGCTGGTTAAACAACCATCTTGTCTTTGTCTAAATCCTTTTTGGAATGCAAGTGTGAAACAACGCCAAATCTATTAGTTTTTCGCCAATCAGGCCAGTTCATCCAATGGCATGCCAAGAATCTCAAATCAGTTAGTTGCCCAACACAGAACTTAACTACCTGTTGGCGGATGGTGATTTAAAAATCCCTTCGTCACTTTTAGCGGCTGTCTGATGGAACAAATGGCTAGTACTCTGGTTGGTACCATTGACTTCAGGTTCGAATCCTGCCGGGGTTTGTAAGTAGTTTGGAATCCCCGTTAAACTGTAGGTCCCGGTGTAATTAGCCCAAAGTGTGCACAAAGTGACAGTGGACCGTCAAACCAAATTACTTTTGAATACTTAATTACCAAATTACTTTTCAAAATAGTTTCTATTTCTCAACGGTACTAAAAATTTAATCAAAATACTCAGGCCGATATGTATAAAATATATTTCTGAACAAATATTTTCAACTATGAATAATAAAAAAATGTCTTAAATAAAAACTAATTAATTAATCGCTTTTGTGCTTGGTTCATGCACAAGTAAATCCAAAAAATAAAGCACATTAAATCAATATTGTATATTTAATTTCTTTTTTTTATTATAAATTTTTATTATATATATTATTATTATTAATTATATTAAATATATTATTATTTTATAATTCTTTTATTATATTAATCTAAAAATATATATCTAAAATGTACAAGAAAATTTTTTTAATTTTTTTTTTAGAAGAATGAATCTTCATCCTGAAAACTGATAAAAATAATAGTAATAATTACTGGAAAATAACCAGCACGAGCGTAAATAAGTTTATCTCCAAATGATATCTAATGAGTTTATGTCTTTTCCCCGAAATATATAACGGCCGAAACAATGGTTACAATCATTAAAAGTGTTTCGATTGTTTATTGCAGTATGCTGAGGCGGCTATTAATTACAGAAAAAGAAACAAGTGGTTGTTATGGGAAAACGTGGAAACATTAATGAAGTTTAGTGCATTAACTGATTGTATTAAAGTATGTTGTGGTATCGTAGGTCCGAAAATCATTAGGTGCAAAAGTGGTGCAATGCACTCAGATAATTTTCAAATTCATTTGGTTACAAGCTAGCATATACGTGGTACTAAGAGGTATGTTCATTTCTGAATTGAAAGTTGATTTATGTTACATCTGAAACAATAAATATAATGTCTTTTTAAAAATTATTTTAAAATATCTTAATGATAAAATAAATTAACAATTTGCTCGAATGACGCAAGTTTAAAATTTACTTTGATTTAAAAATATGTACAGAACTATTTGATTGACATATAAGGCAATAAATGAGTTTTAGGTTCTTACGTTCGAATTTTCAAAATATGTATTTCTTTTTAAAGCTTTATCTATACATTATTTGAGTTCTTACTTAGTAACACGTAAATAACTTACAGAAAAAAAAAAAACTTTTATTTTTTCATTTCGTTATAAAATGGTAATTTGCAAACACCATTTTTTTTTTTAACTTTTAATTTGTATTAATACATATTAAAAAGTTTTAAAAATGTATAATTATTGCATAAATATAATTATTTATTACATAAATATAATTATTATACAGAAGAAAATAATTTTTAAATTTGTTTTTTTTTTAAATAAAGAAACATCCAGATAAAAATTGAAATTTAATATTAAAATTTACACATAATAGTTTCTTGAAAGAAGAATGTATAATTTTTGTTATTAATAATTAGATCAAATAACGTTTTCTTTAAAATCAAAATTAAAAATTAACTTCATTCAAGATTTTGAAATAGCTTTTTTTTATTACTTTTTTTAATATTGGGCCTATTGTTTCAGTTACGTATGAAATATCCATTGAAGGATGATGAGAACGATTGCATTGCTTAACGGGAGGAGCTTTGGTAATTTCTCCGCATTTTCATGTTATATGGGAGAATTACTATAAATAAGGAAACATATGATGTTATAAGGAATTAGATATTGTTGTGGAGTTCAGGAGGAGAATTCAATTGCTGGGTCTTATAGGGATAAAGTTAAAACAGAACAATAAGAAAACTCTTTAAGGAAAACCCTACTGGATCTAGACCCATAGAAAGACAAAGAGTTAGATGGCGAGATCAAGTCGAGGAGTACTTGAAGACATTCAGTGTCACTATCTGGAAACAAAGAGCAACTAGTCGTGTGCAATGGCGAACAATCTTGAATGTGGTCAGGACCCTCCAAGAGCTGCAACACCAATGATGGTGATAATAATGTGAAAAACTAGGAAAACTTTCATCGTATCAGCCAATCTGTCGGTTTTACACTTGTCACAAAAGCCATTCATCCTCTTCGTTTCCTAAAGCCGTGACAGTAATCGATGCAACTAGCGGATTTGAGCCCAAACTTCGCTGCTTGCCAAAGCACAGTTTTCCTCCAAAAAATATTTTATATTGGTAATTCTTACCAAAAGAAATAGAAAGTTGACAACAAGAAAAATATCAACTATTCATAAGTGTTTATTTTATCTCTCTCTCTTGTTTTTCTCTCATTGTTTATTTTATCTCTCTTTTTTTCTCTTTAGAAAAATTCAGTCTTTTATCATGTTAATTGTAATTTTTAACAAGGAAAAAAATATTGTGTATTTGAAACAAAAGTTAAACTTTTAAGGTATTTTTATATTGGAGTCCCAAAAATCATTTTGGCAATCACGAACAGCTGTCACAGTTGGGATTTTATCCTCAGTGCTTATCCGGACATAGTTTTCAGTTGTGTTTTGTGACATAACAAATATTACACAGCAATTATTTTAAATGTTTCTTAGTGCATTAGATTAAAATATGCATGCTATTAAATACTATATTTAAAAAATATGCACACCTTAGTTAGGATAAGAATTCATCTATACATTAAGATATACATAATGCTTTCATACATACAATACTTTTATTACATAAATGCTTATATGATTCTATTACATGTGTATTGGGTTTGAAATCAGATCATCATGTTAATAAAGTCATATTAGGATCTCTGTCAATCTGCTTCTTATAGTTTTCCTGGAAATAATAACATTACAAACAATTTTACCTTTGAATACAAGAGATTTCATTTTTAAAATTTAAACTTCGCACTTAATATACATAATAGAAATAAAATATACCTTAATAACCTCATTTCCGATAAAAACGTATTCTATTCATTTGATAAATAAATGGATTACTTTAAGCGTATAATTTAATAATCCGGAATAAATTTAAAAAAATGAACAATAGGGGAGTTAAATTTGTGACTGGCAGTAAGCAATTTACAAATTTCTGTCAAAAAGAATTTCTTTTAAGCTAATGTGGTACTCACAACCATTTATGTAAGATGCGAGAGTTATTTGTGAATTTGCCATTTCTAAAGCTAATTTAACATTTATTTTACAATCACTTATCTATAAGTGGTAAATTCAGATATAGATATCCATTTCTGATGCGAATTTATTTAGTAAAGTGTTATACTTCCTCCACAGCACAGAGCTGAAAAGCACTCTCTAATAAATAATCATTTCAATTATTATAGAAATAAAATTTTGTAACTGGGTTTTTCAATAATTGCGATATAAAATTCACATTTATGCTGCAAAACAATTTACAAATGCAATGATAAAAAAATATTATGTTTTCTCCTCTGCACCAAACTGAAAAGCTTGTATAGTTAGTAACTGATTTTTGTCAGCGGCAATTTGTATAGTATAATACAAATCACTACAACACCCACTAATAAATAATCAATGGAATAATTTTTTTCTCGTAAATGACATGAAGGTACATTTTATTTCTATAATATATATATTAATGCGAACTATAAATTTAAAAAAAATAAAATCTCTTGTGATCAAAATAAAATTGTTTGTGATGTTATTTATTTCCAGGAATGCTTACAAAATTTTACATAGTAAATAATCATTTTTTGTCGTGGTGATTTTCCTGTAATAGTTATACAAAACAACATACACGCCAATCTGCACTACGAAGCAATTTACTAATGCGGTGATAAAAAATAATGTTATTTCTCCGGACACCAGACTGCAAAGTACCTACTAATAAATATTCATTTTAATTACAGAAAGAAAATTTTGTCTCTGGTTTTTCAATAAATGTGATACAAAATTCACATATATGTCCATTTCTTCTGTGAAGTAATTTATCAATACGATGATAAATAAATATTATGTTTCTCCTGAGTCCCAAACTCAAAAGCTTATATAGTAAATAATCCGTTTTTGTAAATTTTGCAATAATTGTGATACAAAATTCACATACATGTCCATTTTTGCTGAGAAGCAATGTACCAACGTGATGATTATGTTTTTTTTTTTTTTTTTTTTCCATTTCTCAAAAAATATTATTTTTCTTGTGTCACAAACTCAAAGACTTATAGTAAATAATCAGATTTGACACGGTATTTCCCTGTAATTGTGATACAAAACCCACATACATTTCAATCTGTACTATGAAACAATCTACCAATACGGTGATAAAAAATATTGTACTTTCTCTAGGGCACCAGACTGAAAAGCACACTCTATTAAATACCGTCTTTAATAAATCATTATATCCCTTTTGGTACACTCCTTATTCAGTGAGTCCCGATAAGTAATACTTATATAAACTCACCTACATAACCCTGTTATCATGAAAGGGCGATTTATCTTCCATGCTAAGATACCTTTAAGCCCCGCTAAAAGCAAGATACTTATTACGTTTTTCAACGCTTCGATTCACGACGGCAAAAAAAGTAGAACAAAACAGGAAGAAAAAAGAAGGAGGAGTAGATAGAAGGAAATAATTTTTGGCACATTAACCCTGCTCCAACCAATCAATAAAGTCCCCGAAAGAGATGCCCGTCAGAGAGAATCTGTTTTCACCACTACAACAGACAATAAAGAAAAAAAAAAAAAAAAGCAAGCAGCAACAACAACAACAGCAGGAAAAAAAAAAAAGGGTTAACCCTAAATGAATCTTGACAATATGTGTTAGGCTTAGTTAAGGTGGGGGAATTCCCCATATACTAGAAGCCGGCTGTTGTAAAGTTGCCGTCTTGCGAACAGTAACTGGTGAGACAGTATTGGCTTTGCTAGTCTGAGCTGCAACATCTAAGGTTTATACCTCGGAGATTTGCTTCATAATAAAATGTAGCCCTTTTCTTATATTTAGGAGAACTTTTTGCGTCGTAATTTTTGCTATTATGTTACGCTACTGCGTAGAGGCAGTGTTTTTCTTGCTTGCTCTTTTTTTCCCTTCTTTTTTTTTTTTTTTTATGTGCTTTTCCCAGAAGTCCCTTCGCTGCAGGGACATTGTTATTTACAGCGTAGCCCAGACTTCTATTAATCCGATAAAACGTAATATCTTGAAGTAATTCTACATATCATGGCACGCTTCCGTATATAAGCTGAATCAGCGCTTTTGTGTACTTTGCGTGACTTAGGTAGTGCAACATGTTTTGTTCCTGTACTGGTGTAAGTCAAAAGATATAATCTTTTCTGGAGAATTTTAGTACCGTGAAACCTCATTCTTTATTATAATACTGCTTTTGCATCCAGTATAAAAGTATTTATGTCCATTCCAAATAATAAAATTTATTTTTATGGGTATAAAATGCATACTATATTCCCCTCCTCCCAGTAAATTTTAATAAAAGTATTTAAAGCTTTATATTTCGAAAACGTGTTCTTATGCCATTTTGTTCTAAATACGCGAATCGAACAGCAAAAGCATTCGAAAGAACACATAAAAATCTCTTCCTTAGAAGTAGCATTAAACATTTATTATTCTCTTTATTTAAGATATTATTTTCAAAGTACTCTGTTATTAAAAGCATTATAAAGGGCAGTCGTTTCTGAAACTGAATTTTTACTAAAATGCCATTTCATTCTAGAAGCAAAAGAGATAAACATGTTTATAACTTTTATATTAAGATAGAAAATTATCGTGCACAGATATAAGCATTTCTTAAAAATTTTATCATTTATTTATTGAAGTGTTTAATGTAATAACCCTACCTCAGCAAAACTGTATTATGGTAAACATGTAAAAATATTTCCCATAAATTGAAATGCATGAAAATAAAGTGTATTTTTGAAAATTGCTGCGATGAGCATTAAAATGCTGCAATTTCTTCTCATTTCAATCCTATCAATAAAAATTTAAAAGGATGTATTTGAAATAAAATAACCCATATTTAAATCGTAAATAAAAGTGGAACATTTTTCATACCAATAACATAAAATTAAAAGTTTAGTATATTATCAATTTTGCTTTATAATAAAGTAAATTGTATCGAATTTTGTGTCAGAACTTAGATACACATAGCAATAAATCCTTCCCGTCATTTTTCTTTATCAATAAGAGTATTGTTCATTAGAGTATTTTCAAAAGCAAATGAAATCCCATAAATAATTCAAAAACATAAATTAAATAAAATCGAATATAATATCTATTTATATAATTTTACATTATTTTAAGACTTCCAACCACTTGCAAATGAATTTCGATAAAAATCATTCATATTTTTACAATTTAAATTTATATTTATATTTTTTATTATTTTTACCATAAAAATTGCAGGACAACCTAATTGTACAAACAATTAGTAATGTATAAATATTACTAATTATATATTTTACTGATGATAAATGTACATTTTATTTTCAATAAACCTATCCTAAAAAAATTTTCCATAGCCATAACTAAATCAATAAAATTAAAAATGGAGCGCTTTATGTGTTGAATGACGTTTAAGGAACATTTTTGTACATAAATGTTTTTAGATACATTTTGTTTTTTTTTTAATGTGGATCATTTGACGGTAATATACATGGTTATTATGTGACCATTGGTAAAATTCTGACGTAAAACTTCCTATACAGCAATCCAACATAAAAATGTTTGAATCTTCAACATCCACGATGCTAAAATTCAAGAATAAGGAGGTATAGCATCATTATACGACATGAGCCAATACTCGACTGATGTCATTTGTATAGCTCTTTTCGTATTCCATTAAAAAAATACATATTCACTGTAACGTTTGGCGCCTATGGCTAGTAATTTTATCAGATTCACACTCATTCTTTTGCGAGTATTCCATAAACATTCTTATAAATGCAAAGTAGATCAATTAAAGAAGAAATTCTTGCACTGGTAGGAGTGTAATCTGTTCTAAATTTGAATTTTCATGAAAAATAAATTTTGTAAAATAGCAGATTTTCTGGTAGAAAATTTTCACTAACAATGCACGAGCCAGTAGCTTCAACATACCAAATTTATCCCATGTTCAAAGCAGATGCACATCTAAATTTTCATATGATTTTTCAAAGCACAATCACACGTGTCAGAAGCAATAGCCAGTAATTGCTCAAAGCAGCGACTGCAGTTGACAAAATGTTTTTATTATCGCTATTCAGGCAAATAAATAAAAGAAAATTATAAATGATCGGAAATTAAATGTAAATGTTAAAAGTTTGGTTTGTGTTAAAATTTCCCATGAACTTAGTCAATCACCTTAAAAGCGTTCTTTTTCAAGTTATTATGCCTATTTCATTGTTTAAAATCAAACTGCAGTACCGCTTTTGCCCCTGATGTCGAAAATTCAAATTTATATATATATATATATATATATATAATCTGATTCCCTATAGTCTGAATAGTATTTATAAAAAATGGCGTTTCGACTGCCCGATATGCATTCATTATAAATGAATTTTAAGTAGCAATACTCTAATTATGGCCTTTCTGTATATGGAAGTAAAAAAAAAACTATAGTTTAAACAATATACTAAAAATAACCTAATCTTTCATTTTCATATCACATTATGTATGATTTGAAATTTTTTTGTTTTATTCCCTATTTATGGCTGTTAGAATCGTTTAATAGCAGATTTGGTGTGCGGTTCTATTGTTGTATGCATTTTTACGTTAATCAAAAGGTTCGATTTGAGCAAAATTAAAAGAAAGCCTTAAATTCCTGACATGTTTTTAAAAATATTCACCAAAATATTTGTAGCAATTAAAGGGGGCTGACATACTATAGGGATATGAAACATTTTTAGCATTAAAACTAAATATTTTTTATTTTGTTTAACAATAACAATAAATGATTTTATATTTTTTTGGTTACATACCATTTAGAAAAATAAATAAATCCAAACCTGACTTTGTAATTATTATCTAAGTTTCAGGAAATACACATAAACAGACAAATCTCTTGCTTCAGATACAGAGATAAAAGAAATAAAATATAGAGACAGCAAGAGAAAAAATAGAAAACCAGCAACCATGTCCTTAATTAAAATATGACAGACACATCCTTTTCTGGACAAAACAACCTCTGACAGACACTGGGTCTTCCGTTATGGCTGAAATTTCCCGTCCACACGACAATCTCACTCAGTTATCTCTGATTTCTGGAGCAGAACACGCCAGGAAAAAAAGAAAAAAAAAAACACTCTGTCTCTCTCTCTCACCCCACTAACACACACAGAAATCTTTGGGAAGAATTAAGCCTATCAAGAGTAATTGCATTCAAAAGACAACTGGAGTGAAGTGAGGTGGTCTCTCATGTGAGCCAAACTTTTTGCCAGACTTCATCCCAAAAGAAGAGACGGATTTGTTTTTAGTAACTTACTCTTTTCTTTTTCTTCTTTTTTGTAGTCGCTGAGGAGACTCCATTGTGTTGCTGCAGCCCGCTGTAGTAAATATTAGTGTTGAATTAACAGTCACAAATAATCAACAGTGAATTCAAAAGAAATTTAGTCGATGGAGAATTCGCTGGAAAGTAAATGTTTGTTTTTGTTTCAGTTTTGATTGAACAGCGGCATTTTTGTTTTAAAAGGATTAAAAAAACATCAAACAATTATGCATATATTTTCATTTTCGAGCTGAATACAAAACGGTATGAGTCTAATTTTGAAAAAAAAAAAAGTCAGAATTTGTTTTAGCTAAATGCAGTTAATCTATAACGAAACCTCAAAATTTTACAATATTTTGTAATTAATTCTAACAGGAACGAAAACCTTTTTTTAAAAAGTAAATTAAACATATCATTATCAGAAAAAAAAAACCAGATGAACGTTAATCAAAAGATTTCAAACAAAAACGACTTAATTATTTTCATTTTTTTTTAAAAAGTTTCAAAATTTGTAAATTTGCTTCTAATTTTTTCATATTTTGCGTTCACTATAGATTTGGGAATTAAAATTAATTTTTTTAAAAATAACTAATTAAAACGATGTTTATACCTTTTGTAACATTTAAAAATAATTAAAATTAACAATTAATTGTAAGCAGATAGAAGATAAATTGATATTCTTTTTCCACTGTTGCAAAAATTTTAAAATGACTTTTTTTAATTTTATGAAATGCATATAAACAGACAAATCTCTTGCTTCAGATATAGAGATAAGAGAAATAAAATATAGAGACATAGCAAGAGAAAAAAATAGAACCAGGAACCATGCCTTAGTTAAAATGTGACAGACAACATCACTTTTCCTGGCTGACAAAACAACCTCTGACAGACACTGGGTCTTCCGTTATGGCTGAAATTTCCCCTCCACACGACAATCTCACTCAGTTATCTCTGATTTCTGGAGCAGAACACGCCGGGAAAAAGAAAAGAAAAGAAAAAAAGAAAACACTCACTCTCTCTCTCTCACCCACACACACAGAGAAATCTTTGGGAAGAATTAAGCCTATCAAGAGTAATTGCATTCAAAAGACAACTGGAGTGAAGTGAGGTGGTCTCTAGTGAGAGCCAAACTTTTGCAAGACTTTATCCTAAAAGAAGAGACGTTTTTGTTTTTGTTAACGTACTCTTTTCTTTTTTTTTTTTTCTTTCTTTTTTTTCTCGTCGTTGCGATTTCTCCATTGTGATACTGTAAGCGCGCTGTAAATATTAGTGTTGAATTAACAGTCACAAATAATCAACAGTGAATTCTGAAAGAAATTCAGTCTTTTGGGGTGTTCACTGGAAAATAAATGTTTGTTTTTGTTTTAGTTTTGATTGAATAGCGGCATTTTTGTTTAAAAGGATTTTTAAAAGAAAAATATCAAATTAGCATAAATTTTTCACAGCTGAATACAAAAACGGTATAAGTACAAATTTGAAAAAAAAAATGTTTTGTCAAAATTTATTTTAGCTAATGCAGTTAATCTATACAGCATTCTCAAGTTTTTGACACCATTTTAAATTGATTTTAACAAGAACGAAAACCTTAAACAATTAAACTTATCAATATAAGAATAAATAAACTTGTACCACTTTAAAAAAACGTTTTTTCAGCTTATGGCTACAGAAGTCAGATGTTTCATTAATGCATAAATTTTCATTGTTGAGATATTAGAATAATAAACGGTATAAGTACAATTTTTGAAAAAAATGTTTTTGTCAGAATTTATTTGGGCTAATGCAGTTAATCTATACTGCATTCTCATTTTTTACACTATTTGTAATTGATTTTAACAAGAACGAAAACCTTAAAAAAATTAAAATATCAATCTAAGAACATATGAACGAGTACCACTTTTAAACAAAATGAATTAATTATTTTCAACTTATTACTATAGAAGTCAGATTTTATAACTTCACTTCTAATTTTTATTTTATTTTGTGTTTTATATATTTGGGAATTAAAATCAGTTGCTTTATGCATGATCTATTATGATGTATGCCTATTATAACATCTTCAACTAATCCACTCACATAGATGATAAGTTGATATTCTTTTCCACTATTTTTCAAAATATTTTAATGATTTATGTTTTTTTTTTAATTTTCATTGTATCAAAATATTATCACATATTTCAATCAGATGAATATTTGTTTGTATAGTTTAATCATTACTCATTACGCTAAATGAAACCTTTTTTTTATTATCATTTAAGGAAATGTTATTTTAGTGAATAAAAAAACATGTTTTCTTTTTCTACACAAAAATGTAAAACACCAGGTATACATTTGGAAATGCAAAATTTATTTTTAATATACAGCGTATCTATTATACCATCATCTAGTGTTTTTATTTTACTATTGTAATTAGACTATGCTTTATTGCCGACTGATAAATTATATCGGACAAAATAAATTTTATTTAGTTTGTTATGAGTTTCGCAAGTTTTGTTGAAAGATATAAATGTGTCAAGATGTAGAAAAGATTATTTTAATAAGATAAATACAGTCAAACACATACACTTATATACATTCTGCTTAAAAAGGTATCTGGAATTGTTAAATAAAACACACACAAAAAAATTATAATAATTTTATTCTTCAAAACTTCTTTGTTATCTTAAAGATAGACCCCATCAAGTGCAGTATCAACAATGGCAGTGCTTGAACCAATCCCCCATTTATGTTTCGTAGGCTAATTGAGGTTTGACATTCCCGTCGTTCAACGAATTTTCTTTTTATGACCTCAATCGAGTCAAAAATATCTCCCACGTACTGATAATTTTAGTTTTGGAAACTGAAAAAACACCCGATGTCCTACCTATGTGATTATTGTGCTTGGTCGGTAAATTTGGGGCGAAACCCTCTTTCACAATGATGGCTTTGTGTGTGATGTAAAATCCATAAACTGTCCTTCCTCAAATATGTCCTTTTTCAAAGAATAATTTAACACAAAAACATCACGACGCCTAAATAATATTCCTTATTCACCGTCTATCCCTCTGAATGGAATTTATAGGTATATCAGACCACGATTATTAAAAAAACTGTCTGCATGATATTATTTTCTGAGCGATTTTGACGCAGAATTTTAAGCTGAGGCTCGTTTTCAAAGCACTATTAAGCAGATTTTGTTGTTTGCATGCCATACTAATAAACATATGTCTCTTTACTAGTTATTATACGTTTCGTGTGGGTGGAGTTCGTAGAATCTTGAGAAAGCATGTCTTGTGCCATCTGGTTTCAATGCTATTTGAACAAGATTGTGCTCTTCCAGAATGTGTCATGCAACGACGAGTATCATGTTTCATAATTTTATGAATGGACGTACATGGTGCATTCACTTCATGAGCCAATTTTCTAAGACTCATACGAAAATTTTTTTACCATGAACTTTTTGATTTTGTCGGTGGCCAAGTGGCTAGCACTATGTCATTTGGTATAATTTTCTTTGCGTCATCATTATCATCGCTGTTGCTTAACAAGTTCACTTTATGCACTCATTTCAGGTTCGAGAAGAAGTGTGGGAAGTTATGAATTCCATAAACACCCATCTTTGGGGATTGTTCGTTCTAAATTAAGTGGAACCAATAAATCCAGTCTCATTTAAAGCAATGATAACCCTTCTTTCAAGATGGGCAAAACCTCATGCTGTTCTACGCCATCATTATCACTACTGATAAAGTTTTTCAGTGACTAACGGGGCTCTTGAATACATGCCTGGCCATAAAAGAATGTGTTTATACCTACTTTAGATTTCCCGTCTTTGATGACCTTCCATTTTTATAATTTAGGCATTTGAAATTTGGATGTAATTACTTAGTGTCAAATAATCCATCAAAATTCGTCTAGTTCAAGTTTTTTTTTTTTATGAAATTAAGGTAAGCGCCGATCCATAAATTGCTCGTAACGTGACATTAGCTCAAAAATTTCGTCCTCCTGAATATTTATGCAGTAAACAAAATGCTTCAAGTAGACGAAATATCTCACGGAACGGAATAAACATTACCACTGATGTGTTTTCTCCCCGAATTTCGCGATAAACATTTCACTTCAAAACCAATAACCGCTTTAAAGTTTTCATCTTGAAAACGCAATTTAATTCGGCATCAGACAGCGTCAGACGCTCCAACAATAAAAACCTGCAGCGATTGATACACGAGGCTCTCATATTTGCATATTGATTGAGATTACTAAGGGCGAAACGTCACTTAATTGCTCTCTCCAACAACGAAGCACGGATCTTCTAAAAATGACAGGTTTTCCCACAACCTGTGATTAAAGGCCATCATCATCTGGCGGGCACAACGACGTTCATGGAAGTGGTCATTAAGCAATGGCCAGGTGCCTTCGGGTGCTTTTTTCCCATTAGTTATTTCAGATAGTTTGCTCCATAAAAATATTAGCGAGTCGCTCGACCAGATCCAACCATTTTAATCTGGGGCGTCATTTGTAAGAGTAGCAGTTTATTTTGAAAAGTAGAAAATCAATTGGCCACTCCCCATAGTTTTTCTTTATGCTTTTATTTCTGTCTTCCCTTTGATAAGAGGGACTAATTGAAACCCATAAGTTGGAAGCAAGTTCGGACATGAAGCAGGTTATTATCCCCCCCCATTTCCATTTGGTACAGGGGTGGCTTATAACCTCGGGCATAAAATAGGATGTTTAAAAATTGGAGAGGAGGGATTGCCTGAGGGAAAAAACAATTTTGGATCATTTGGGTTTTAGTAAATGGAACAGGTACCCCCGAGGTTGTACACAGTTAGTTATGTAGACAGTGAAATAATTTGGTTTATAATGTTTTGAGGGTACGAATTTCTTTGATAAAGTAATCTTTGGATGTCATAACTACCTCTTAATGGCTTTTTTTTTCTAGCTGATTATCTCAACAATTTGTTTTTCATCTTATTTTTGCATATTTTGTAGATATGTATATATTTTTTGTGCTTTAGCAATTTTCAAAATTAAAATATTACTCATTTGCTTTTCTTATAATAAATGCAGTGTAACCTGCAGGAGCGATCAAGTGAACTGCACACTCGTTATCCAAATAAATTTTGAAATAAAAAAACATAAAAAATAAATTCAAAACCTTATTAGATCCGAAACGAAGTCTCACACGTTTATGGAGTTAATAAGCAAGATAAATGCTTCGGTAGGAAAATCTTTTCGTTAGCATCTAGAAGGAGAATCCCATAGCCACCCATCTTTGGCGGAGGGGTGTTCATTACAAATCAAGTGGAACCAATGAATCCAGTCTCAATTAAAACCAATGATAATCTTTCATTGACGATAGACAAAACATCCTCCTCCCCTTCGCATCATCATTATCATCGCTGCAGCTTAACAAGATCACTTTATGCACTCATTTCAGGTTCAAGAAGGAGTCTGGGAAGTTATGAATTCCATAAACACCCATCCTGGGGGATTGTTCTTTCAATACCAATGGTACCAATAATGGTACCAATAAATTTAGTTTCATTAAAAGCAATGACAACCCTTCTTTTAAGATGGACAAAACATCGTCTTCCTCTACATCATCATTATCATCTCTGATGAAGTTTTCAGTGGCTAACGGCACTTGATTAAATGCCTGCCATAAACAATGTGTTTATATCAACTTTACAATTTCCCGTCTTTTATGACTTTCCATTTTTATAAATTACGCATTTTAAATTTCGGTGTAATGGCTTAGTGCAAATTAATCCATGAAAATTCGTCTAGTTTTAAACTTATGAAATTAAGGTAAGCGCCAATCCATAAATTGCTTGAAACGTGATATTAGCTCAAAAAATTCGTCCTCCCGAATATTTAATCCAGTAAACAAAATGCTTCGAGTATTCGAAATATCTCACGGAACGGAATAAACATTACCACTGATGAATTTTCCCCCGAAATTCGCGATAAAGTTTTCATCTTGAAAACGCAATTTAATGCGGCATGAGACCGCATCACACGCTTCCAACAAGGAAACCTGCAGCGATTGATACACGCGGCTCTCATATTTGTATATTGATTGAGATTATTAAGGGTGAAACGTCACTTAATTGCCCTCTCCAACAACGAAGCACGGATCTCCCAAAAATGACAGCTTTTTCCCCAACCTGTGATTAAAGGCCATCATCATCTGGCGGACACAACGGCGTTCAAGGAAAATGGTCATTAAGCAATGGCCAGGTGCCTTCGGGTGCTTTTTTTCCCATTAGTTATTTCGGCTGGTTTGCCTCCATAAAAATAATAGCGAGTCGCTCGACCAGCTCCAACCATTTTAATCTTGAGGCGTAATTTGTAAGAGTAGCAGTTTATTTTGAAAAGTAGAAAATCAATTGGCCACTCCCCATAGTTGGATTTTTTTTTTCTTTATACTTTTATTTCTGTCTTCACTTTGCTAAGAGGGACTAATTGAAACCCATAAGTTGGAAGCAAGTTCGGACATGAAGCAGGTTATTACCCCCTCCTCCTCCCCCCTCCGTTCCCCATTTCCATTTTGGTGCAGGTAGGGAGGCTGATTACCCCGGGCATAAAATAGGATGTTAAAAATTGGAGAGGAGGGATTGCCTGAGGGAAAAATACAATTCTGGATCATTTGGGTTTTAGTAAATGGAACAGGTAGACCCCGAGGTTGTACTCGACGGAGTTACGTTGGGTACTGTAAATTACTGGAGCCGGACTATTAAGGATTGTATTAGTTGAAATTTCTTGCAAAAGTACTTCGTGTCATCACGTCAGCTTTTTTAAAGAACCATTAAAAGTGTGGCTGTAAATAAGTTTCATCAAGTTTAAAAATAGATTCTTCTTATTTTTGAATTATTCGGTAACTACTCATAAAACTACATATATTAGATGTTTTGAAGCATAATGTTTGAATTGAACAAGCTATATGACTTCATCAATTGAAATTTAATTTTGCTGGTGTTTTGTTTTTGGTACATACCTTTAAGTAATTTATTTCAAAATTATGCTGACGTTCTTGATCAATGACATATAAATATTTAATTCTTGAATGGGTTATATTATTCGCAGTTTTTCTCAATTCCATAAAAATAAATTGGAATGCTGCTTTTAATTTTAAAAACCAGCATTCAGCATCATCATCAATCAACTATAAAAAATTTTTTATTACCTAGTATTGCTTATATAGAAAAGCAAATGTTTAAATAAGCATATTATATTGTATTTTTATTTCATATTATCTTAATCTGAATTTGATATCATTAATATGTATGGTCGAAGTGTTTTTCACAACTAAAGACATAACGTAACTCATTTTTTTTAATGAATTGATAATTAGTTTTGCAAAGAGATTTAATAGTGCAGCTGTTGAATATTACTTATTTTTCTAATAATTAATCAAATTTTTATCAATAATCTTAATAATTATTTTGAAATCACAATAATTTGTTAATAAAAATTAATATTCATAAAAAAGGTATAGTGTACAGCAAAAAAAAAAAAAAAAAAAAATTAAAAGCAGTCAGTTAGTTTGTTTTAGTTAAGTGTTTTTGGTATATACCTTCAAATAATTTATTTCAAAATTATTCTGACGTTCTTGACAAATGATATATAAATATTTAAATCTTGAATGTGTTATATTATTTGCAGTTTATTTCAAATCAATAAAACCAATCAGAATGCTGATTTTAATTAAAAAAATAAATCTATGAATAATTTTTTATCACCTAGTATTGCTTATACAGATAAATGAATGATTTATTGAACCATGATACGTACGTCAAATTATTTTAATATGAATTTGTTGTCATTAATGTGTATGGTCGAAATATTTCTAAATTATATATTTCGAAGTATATAAATAACCAAATGATTAATTAAACCATGAGACTTACGTCAAATTAACTCATTATAAATTTGATATCATTAATATGTAAGGTCGAAATATTTCTAAAGTATATATTTTCGAAGTATATAGATAAGCAAATAATTAATTCAACTGTGAGACTTACATCAAATTATCTTAATATAAAATTTGATGTCATTAATATGCATGGTCGAAGTATTTCTCACATATAAAGAGTATAACTTATGTCTGTTTGGAATACATTGCTGAATATCATGTTACAGTATGGTGCATTTTAATGGTGTAGCTATTGAATATTACTTTTTCTTTTAAGAATTATTCAAATTTTATCAGTAATATTAACTTATTTTGAAAACACAATAATTTGCTTGCAAAAATTTATATTCAAAAAAAAAGAAGGTATAGTTTAAAGTAAAAAGAAAAAAAGATTTTGTTAATCAGTTAAAAATGTACTTGCTTGTTTTCTTCTAACGCTGGCCACGTTGTGATACAAAACCCACGTATATTTCAATCTGTACTACAAAGCAATTGAAACTATAAAAATATTGTGCTTTCTAGAGGGCACCAGACTATAACGCATCTATTAATAAATAATCATTTCAATGTATTACAGAAATAAATTTTTGTCACTGTAATTTTTCAGGATATTCACATATATACAAAAATGCATAGATAGAAAATCCAAATATATCTCCTTCTTTGATGCGGAACAATTTAACAATGCGATAGTAAAAAAAATATCATGTTTTCTTTTTTGTAACAAACACAAAACCTTTCATAGTAAATAATCAGGTTTGCCACGGTGATGTTACTGTAATTGCGATACAAATCCCATATACAATTCAATCTACACTACGAAGCAATCTACCAATATTTGATAAAAATAGCGTACTTTCTCTAGGGCACCAGAGTGAAAAGCACACTATTAAATACTGTCTTTAATAAATCATTATATCCCTTTCGGTACACCTCCTTATTCAGTGAGTCCCGATAAGTAATACATATATAAACTCACCTACATAACCCTGTCATCATGAAAGGGCGATTTATCTTCCATGCTAAGACACCTTAAGCCCCGCTAAAGCAAGATACTTATTACATTTTTTTTCAACGCTTCGATTCACGACAGCAAAAGTAGAACAAAAACAGGGAAGAAAAAAAAAAAGAGGAGTAGATAGAAGGAAATAATTTTTGGCACATTAACCCTGCTAAAACCAATCAATAAAGTCCCCGATAGAGATGAACGTCAGAGAGAATCTGTTTCACCACTACAACAGACAATAAAAAAAAAAAAAAAAAAAGAACATGAGCAGCAACAACAACAACAACAGCAGAAGAAAAAAAAAAATCGTTAACCCTAAATGAATCTTGACAATATGTGTTAGGCTTAGTTAAGGCGGGGAATTCCCCATATACTGGAAGCCGGCTGTTGTAAAGTGACCGTCTTTATGAACAGTAACTGGTGAGACAGTATTGGCTTTGCTAGTCTGAGCTGCAACATCTAAGGTTTATATCTCGGAGATTTGCTTCATAATAAAATGTAGCCCTTTTCTTATATTTAGGAGAACTTTTTGCGTCTTAATTTTTGCTATTATGTTACAGTATTGCGTGGAGGCAGTGTTTTTCTTGCTTGCCTCTTTTTTTCCCTTCTTTTTTTTTATGTGCTTTTCCCAGAAGTCCCTTCGCTGCAGGGACATTGTTATTTACAGCGTAGTCCAGACTTCTATTAATCCGATAAAACGTAATATCTTGAAGTAATTCTACATATCATGGCACGCTTCCGTATATAAGCTGCATCGTGCTTTTGTGCACTTTGCGTGACTTAGGTAGTGCATCACGTTTGTTCCCGTACTGGTGTAAGTCAAAAAGATATATTTACTGGAGATTTTAGTACCGTAATACCTCATTCTTTATTATAGTACTGCTTTTGCATCCAGTATAAAAGAATTTATGTACATTCCAAATAATAAAATTTATTTTTATGGGTATAAAATGCATACTATATTCCCCTTCCACCAGTAAATTTTAATAAAAGTATTTAAAGATTTATATTTCGAAAAGTGTTCTTACGCCATTTTGTTCTAAATATGTGAATTGGAGAGCAAAAGCATTTGAAAGAACACATAAAATCTCTTCCTTAGAAGTAGCATTTAACATTTATTATTCTCTTTATTATTTTTAAAGTACTCTGTTATTAAAAGCATTATAAATGGAAGCTGCAGTCGTTCCTGAAACTGGTTTCTGAACAGTTTTACTAAATGATATTTCTTTCTAGAAGTAAAAAGATATAAGCATGTTTATAACTCTTATATTAAGATAGAAAAATTATTCTGCACAGATATAAACATTTCTTAAAAATTTTATCATTTATTTATTGAAGTGTTTAATGTAATAGTCTACCTCAGCAAAACTGTATTTTGATAAACATGTGAAAATCTATCTCATAAATTGAAATATAGTAAAATTAAGTGTATTTTAGAACATTGTTGAGATAAGCATTAAAATGTTGCAATTTATTCTCATTGCAATCCCACCAATAAAAATTCAAAAGTGTATATTCCAAATTTAAATCGTAAATAAAAGTGGTACACTTTTACATACCAATAATATATAAATAAAGTTTAATATACTTATATTAGTTTTTCTTTTTAATTAATTAACTCATATCGAATTTTGAGTTAGAATTTAGATACACATAGCAATAACAGTGAAAAACATTGTTTCATTTTCATATTTTAGAAAATCAAAATATTTTGTAACAAATCAAATGCAATAAATAATTCAGAAAACATAAATTAATAAAAACGAATATATTATTATTTGTTTATATAATTTTATAATATTAAGACTTCCAACGACGTGCAATGAATTTTGAAAAAAAGCATTTATATTTTTAATTTTTTTTTTTTACACTTTATATTTATATATTTTTAATTTTTTTATAATTTATATATTTTTAGTCATTTTTACCATAAAAATTGCAGGACAAAGCCTAAATGTGCAAACAATTAGTAGTATATAAAAATCACTAATTATGTATTTTATTGTACGTACATTTTATTTTCCAATAAACCCATCTTAAATACTTGTAGCCACAACTGAATCAATAAAGCTAAAAATTTGATGACTAACATTTAAGGAATATTTTTTTTCACATAAATGATTTTCGTTGAAGTTATTTATTTTAATTTTTAAATGCATTATTTTCTAAATGTAGATCATTTTGTAGGGATATAAATGGGGGTTATGTGGTCATTGATAAACCGCTGCAGTAAAACTTTCTACACACGCAATCCAATATGGGCATGTATTCCATCCTGCATAAATGCGGTAGATTGCAAGCATTCAAGATATTAATATTGAAGAATAAGGACGTATAACATCCTTCTATGATATTCGCCATCATATCAACTGATGTCTTTTTTGTATACCACTTTTTCGTAATCCCTTTTAAAAATAATACATACTCACTGTAATATCAAGCGCATATGTATAATAAGCTGTCAGCATGGTGCTCATTCTTTGGCGAGGATTGCCATAAGTATTCTTATAAATGCAAAG